>BSXT01000197.1:0-63183 GCA_030267785.1 Phytophthora fragariaefolia
CCAGTAGTTGTTGGCGACCTGGACACGCAAACAAGTATCCAGGTCCCATCCTAAAGTCTATCAATCACAGATCCTACTTCTATCCTGATCTACCAATGAGAATCTACTAATCCAAAACGTAGCTTGATCCAAATTTGCGACTCGCGTCCCATCATCAAAAGTTCGGCTCGAAAACTTGATTCTTGCACGTCTCAAGGATTTTCAGCCAATGAGGTCGCATGAAACTCCATGTTTATGCGTCCCATAATCATGATTATTCTTGATATTGACCAGTAAGATAGCATGTAACGAATATAAACCATGCAATGTTTTATTACGCTGTACAGCGTAAACAGAAAGGTATGTATTAGCTATTGACGTGGGAGTCCTCTGCCATCTCATTGACAGACGGACGTCCACGTCACATCCTCCCGGTGTCCGCCAACTCGTTTGTTATGGGATCGAAGGCCCTGCAACTGCTGCAACTTGGCCTGCAATTTCTCCGCTTCTTCTCGTAGCTGGATGAGCATGAACCGACGTTGGTTTCGAGCCTTATTCGGGTCGTTGTTGAGCCTTTTCTTCTTCTTGCTCGGCCCTTCACCGGCCCCAAACGGTCCGAGCTCAATATCGTCGGTCACGGCCCCGAGAAGCACTTCCGGGTCCCATTCATCGCCCCCCAGCGACGAGAGATACCCGATGTCCTCGCTAGGAGACGAGAGGTGCAGGGCCTCGTTTAGGGCGGATGAGGTCGACATTGCGTGGAAAAACAGTTGTGCAACACGGTTTCCACAACTTCGCCACAGATCAAGATGAAAATGTAGCCATCTATATTAATGCACAAATGTGTGTGTCCCACACAATTGTCTCCCCCGTCACCCCCATACAAAAACTGCATTGAAAGTATCACATCCCTTGTCCTATTTCTTACGCGCGGCTCGGGATTTGTCAATACCATCAGCGAAAGTAAGCGTGATTGGTCTAAAAAGAAAGCGCGGGTTAATATTGACTAGCCGAGCGCCGCCGCTACGCGGCGGTGCGTTTACGGTGGGTCCCAAACCGTTCCGCTCGTTGTGCCAGCTCACTCCACTATAGGCAGGCCCACCTCCGCTCCGCTCCGGTGGGCTTTGTGTTTCGTTATTAATAGTTTGAATATTATTTATGTGTTCTTATTCATACCAAAAGTGAAGTTAGTTTACATAGAGTTTTGTATCACTACGTCAGATTGTCTTAATGTAAACCTATCGATCTTCATAATTGTAGTTATGCTAGATACAACTTGTACACCTTGCACTTTCATGCTACGTGAGCACACGGATGTACAGACAACGACTTACAAAGCCGGTACACTTAATGACATACTCTATATTAAACTTCCTCGACCTTTGAAAACCGGCAAAGTTCTGATTGGACGAAAAAAATAATATTTGTACGAAACTCAAGAAATATCGATGTGTTTTGAAAAAAAAAGATGCTATGATCAGATCAATGCTTTTGATTCGCTAAGACATGGTTAATATGGAGGCCCGTCTGTGTAATTTGTTTGCTAATGCCGGCTTTTTAAGTCTGCCGGATTTGTAAGTCGTTGTCTGTAGTTCTATCGCTTCATTCCATGTCATTGTTCCGGCTATGCGTCACGTATCGCAAATATCCAGTGTGTTACGCTAATCTAGTCGCTATTAAGTCTTCCGTCTGTCATTTGTTGTCGGGTAGCAGACACTTTAAATCTTCGTGCCTATCGTGTTTAGAGTATGCGTTCCAATTTGCGTCGCTAACATTCGCGGCAAAATGTATCCTCGTACAACCGCGTAATCGTACGAATGCTATGAGTGCCATAACCGAGAGAGCATGTCCCCGCGCCTCACCCATCTAATATTACGAACCATCGTATGTTTCAGTTGTCGTATCATTCCACGCGACCGCAGTCGATTCTCTAATATCGTCTGTCTAACTGTGAGCACACCCATACTTGCGTCACTCTCGTCGTGCCAGACAATCCTATTATTCAGCGTCTACGTAGGGTTGTTGTGGTGACAGTACATGTGTCCACTGTCGTCTCTATCTATTAGACCTCGTACACTTGTGTTGCTATCGTCGGGTTAATCGCTCGCGTATAGCTACCACCCGATACTATTGACCCCGCCGTGATGTTGCGTAGCTATTCTACCCCAACCCGTCGCGTCGTATGTACAGTTATCGTTGTGGTGTACTATTCGATCATGGTCCAATTTTCCCGCCTATGAGATAATATGGCTTGCTATGAACTCACATCAATAGTCGTTCTATACGTTCCCAGAAGTTCTGGGTACGTACTATGCAATATTATGTATATCGTACTGTACTATGTACTCCTATCTGCTTATCTATCGTGTTGTTATCCATGTGTCGGACGACGACCCAGCCTTAGCTATGGTATACTATGAGGCACAGCAGTCCTGTTCTGTGCATATGCAATACCTATTCCAATCCCGAGCACTACTGTATACTATATTCTGTCAATCGCATTGTATTCGTTTTTATGTACGCATAACCTCCAGACTATATAATTTCTATTGTATACCGTGCTGCACTATGTACTCCTATCTGCTTACCTATCGTGTTGTTATCCTATGCTAGGCGACGACCCCGCCTTAGCTATGGTATACGATGCGGTAGGCAGTCCTAGCCCGCGCATACGCAATCCCTATTTTAATCGCGACCGCTAATGTATAAATATACGATGGCCTGTATATCGCGTTGCTATCGATTCTATGTACTTCTATCCACACGTCAATCCCGTAACAATCCTAGACTATATCGGTCGTCTAAATGGCGTACTATGCCATCGTCGGCCAACTTTAGTTATAACCAATCAAGAACCATGTCACTAAGTGCGATTTAGTGTGGACCACCCGACTCCTTTATCAGCCTATCGACAACAGAATAGCTGGACCAATGGACCGGTATGGGGTGGATATATGGTGTCCAGTCCCATATTGCGTGCACGTCTATGTCCAGGTCGAGGGCGCCCGGTCTGTGTTCACCCTAGACTAATACGTACTATGCTGGAGAGCGTACACCGTCCAGCTCGTGCAACAGCGCGCACAATAGGGAATGCAATATGGAAGTCTTCTTTAAGTCCGATTATGTAGTTCACATTAATATTACGTAATAAATATTATACTACTTTAACCAATGGATCCTCTTTCGATGTCGCTCGGCGGCGCAAAAGCCAAACGGGCGCCGCCTTCGCTGCGCTCAGCCTCCTTTTGTGTGGACCACAGTAATGTAAGTCACACTTCTATGTACTACATGTAAAGCCCGGTTTGTGTCCATGTTCAGCTACCTCGACTGCTAGAGCAGAACTTACTCCAACGCAGCAAGGTTTGCCATGTTTCCAGGTTAAGTGCGTTTTAATGTCCACCACACCATTTTATGTGGCCCACCAAGTGTATCCAGAGCTGCCTTCGCTTCGCTCGGCAGCCAAAAATATTTTCGGCTAATCAAAAGTCCGGATTAGCATCACACGAATGCGTTACGGACAGCCTTACTCCAATTAGTAGTGTAGGACTAGCCGGGCGTCGCCGCTTCGCGGCGGTGGGTGGATGTTAAATCCCAACCCGTTCCGCTCGCTGTTCCAGCTCACTCCACTACTGTGTATCCCACCCCCGCTTCGCTTCGGCGGGCTGTTGTTGGGTATAATAGCATTTATATATTATGGTCACGTATATACAGCGACGTTCACGTTGTCTATCACGTCTATCGTGACTTCCCCGTCTACCATGCATATCGTGTTAATCGCGTCTATTTGTATTGTGACTATCGTCTACCGTGTCTACCGTGTATATTGTGCCTATCGTGTCTGACATGTCAATCGTGTATGTCATGTCTATCGTGTTTACCGTGTCACTCGAGTCTATGGGTTGTCGTGTCTATCGTGTCCGCGGTGGATCGCGTTCACTGAGTACCGTGTCTTTCATTTCTATTGTGTCTACTGTATCTATCGTCTATCGTATCTGCCGTCTATCGTCTCTTGAGGCTATTGTGTCTATCGTGTCTTCGTGGCGATCGTGTTCAACGTGACTATCGAGTGGATCGTGGTTAGCTTCTACCCTGTCAATCCAATCGAGTGTATCTGTTGTGGCTACCATGACTATGTGTCCATCGTGTCTACCATACATGTCGTGCCTACCGCCCTCCGTCTATTTCGTGTCTATCGTGTCTGGTGTGTATGTCGTGTCTATTACTGTGTAAGCCGTGCCTATCGTGTCCACCGTGTATCGTGTCTACCGTCTATCGTGCTGTTGTGTGTGTACGCTTAACCACTGTCCAGTCCGATAAACTTTAGTGCTATTGTTTGAACGTTAGTGCTTTAAGTAAAGCTATTAATTAATATGGCTATTAAATTAATAGAAATATAATAAAGTGGCAACTGCTACCCCGTTCTCGAAACCTATGCATGTTAGTGCTTTAAGTATCTGTACCACTGCAGTGTCTTGTTTAATAGTTGCGCTGGTTAGTGTTAAACTAATAAAATTCATTATTATGGTTAATATTACATTAGTTAGTGTTAAATTAACACAACTCATTATTACGGTTGCAGCGCCCCCGTTCCGCTCGCGGAGCTCGCTGCACCACTCGCCGTGGTCGGTTGGCACCGTTGGCAAGGCGGGCCCTTCGGCCCGCAGGAATCTGGCGGGTGCCGCCTTCGCTAACGCTCGGCAGCGATCTGGCCAATCAGATCGTGTTATAAATATCACGCAAGGCTATTTTTGTAGTTTTTTTGAAATAGATGCCAGTCCGAATGATGGTGTGATGCACCCCGATAGGTGAGAAACGTGCCCGGGCCGCCCCCCAGGATATGCGACAGGGCAGGCCGATGGCGCAAGACAGGAAGCGGGCGGACTGACAGACAGACAAAGTCCAGATCAGGTTAGTTGAGGTTAGATATCGTTGTAGTCACCAGAGCACTTTTCGAGGCCAATCACCGGGGAACCTACCAATATGTCGTCTATCCCACCTCACAGCCGAAATCAACAGACACGAAGCAGCCCTAAAACCAACAGAATGGAGAGGAACCAACGTGCGACTAGAGCTAATAGCAAGGGAACGCCAAGAGGCTGTGAGGACGCTTTTAGCGCCTACTCAGGAAGGGAGGCCCCATCGTTTCAGCCGCCTAATACCGTAGACGTGAACTCGACCTCGGAGCGTTTAACGCTATTCAGGCCCGACAGAAACTACGCTCACTACATACATGTACGCTGGTAGAGCTAGTGACAGCCACGGTCGACGCGTACTGGGAGTTGCCGGACGAGACCCCGAACAACATCTTCCACTCGCTACAGTGCGCTATGGAGTCTTGTATTCGAGAGCAAGGGGAGAACACCTAACCCCAACCAACAAGCTCACACACATGGCTAAAGCAACGCTCCGTCGGAAGTATGATATCACCTTCCAATAGTGGGATCAGGTTCTAAGTGAAGAGAATGGCTACATCGAATATTCGAGAGACCTCTCTAAAGAGATAGAATCTAGTTTTATCCTGAGCTTAGTATCAAATAGTGAAATGCAGTCCGCTGCCAGACTAGTGGCTGCCAGCAGAAGAACTCGGCTGCATGACCTCTTAAGTTAATCTCACTTCCTCCTTTTCTCCTCGAACACACTCTCTACTCTCTTCCTGCGTCAACGTCACAGCCCTAACACTCAGAGGCTATGAGCCCAAGCCAACCCTCCAGCGCCGAATTCCCACGCCTCACAGGAGCCGACAATTTTGACGTCTGGAAGACCCGTGTGTGCGTCGCTCTCGATGACAAGCACCTACTTGGCTTCGTGAAGACCAAGGTCTAGAATGGAGTCTCCGACGATGAAGACAAGGAGTGCGAGGAGAGCGAAGCGAGCGATATGACCGACGTCGAAGATGTACCGACGCTAAATGCCAAGCCTGCTAAAGAGCAAGTTTCGCCCGAAGTCGACTACGACGACAGCGACGAAGAGCTCAAGCCTCCATCGAACACTGGCTCTGAAGTCTGAGGCGAAGGAGTCAACCCGACCCCAAAACGCCAAGTTCTTTTCAAAATCCGTCCGTTTAGCCAGCGCGATACAAGCGCAAAGCGAAGGCACTGAAGCCCAAACCCTGAGCGCTCGCGAGATGCGCCGGCTTAAAGCGAAGACGAAGGCTTTCGTGATCAAGACCATGGACAACACGCACGTCCGGTTGGTGAAAGATCTCGAGACCTCTTTCGAGATTTTCCAGGCCATCTGCGAGAAGTACGAAGGTGTTAGCGCTCACGGCGACCCCTACTTCAATCAAGGATACCTCATGAAGGTCAAATACGAGGAAGGCAGTGACGTGACTGACTTTTTTTTATCAAGCTCGAACAAGCGATGGATGCCGCTTCGAGTGCCACCGAGTCGGTGATGACGGGTGGACAGAAGTCTCTTTACCCGTTCCATGCTATGCTGGAGACGTGGAAGCACGATCTAAACGTTTGGAAGGACCGACGGGAGTATATCCCATACAATGAGCTCAAGCTCAGCATTGAGGAAAATGTACGCGAAATTCAAGCTCAATAGCGCTACACCATGACTCAGGGCACTCGTAAAGCAAAGCGACAAAGGCCGAGAAAGCTCTCGCAGCCTCCGCTGCATCAACAGCGATCAGTGCTCAGGCGGATACTACGTGCTCATACCGCAGCCGTCCTCGCCATACCATTCGGCTCTAGCGTACACTGCCGAGAGATCTTCGTAAAGGCAACGTGAAAGCGGGTACTATCCTGCCAGAAAACGTTGCCTTCCGGGGAGGCAACGACAAGCGCGAGCACCCGTACCGCAACCAAAACGAGGTAATTCTCGTAAGGATCGACCCAGCGAAGATAACCGCAAGAAGTTCACACAAGAGAGCCGTGAAAGCGGTATGATAGCTGTCACCGTGAATACCTCCATGCCAGTAAGCCTGGCAGCCCAAGCAACCGTGAGTCCTGAGCCGTCATGGACAATTCACTCTGGATGTACGCGACACGTGACGCATGAAGCCCGGTGGTTCACGACAAGTGGCAGCATCACGGTCGGTGGGGAGAACACGACCCCCGTCGAGGGAACTGGCCAAGTTGAAATGGAAGTCACTGACTCCAAGGGCAAGAAGAAGACACTAATCCTTCATGACGTTCTATTCGCACCTCAGCTGAAGTTCATTCTGTTCTCGGTGCCGGCCGCTGTGAAGCACGACTTCCGCTTCAGTTTCGATCGTAAGAAATGCGCCGTTCAAATCGCTGCCCGATTTAAGATCAAGGCGATGATGGCAAACCACACCGATCTTTACCAGTTCCAAGCCACACCGGCAGTGAAGACCAAAGTTCTCATTGCAAAATCAGGTAGGCAAAGCTCCATGATGCTTTTGCGAAAAAGACTCGGCCATCCTAACGCACGCACTTTGCACCATTTACCTAGGAACCAAACCATAACTGGACTCGACGAAGAAGCCGTAAATCCACGTGCTCAGTTTTTCTGCACTGTTTGCACGCTAGCGAAGTCACACCGCTCACCATTTAATTCTAATAGAATTGTGGAACATGTTCAATACTCTTTGGAAAAGGTTCATACTGATATTGGTGGTCCCTCACCTGTACCCAGTCTAACTGGATGCCGATACTTTCGTATCTTTATCGACGACTTTTCACGGAACATGTTCGCCTATTCGCTAACGAGTCGTAGCCAAGTCTATGAGTGCTATGAAGACTTTAGACGAAAAGCGCTCAACATATTTCGCAGAGATGTCAATGTTTTAGAATATCCGCGTCCTAGCGAAGTATATGACAGTCAGCCTAATCCTCAAAGCTCCATGGATGAATGGGAGATTCAAGTTCTCCAAGCTGACAATGCGAAAGAATATGAGAAACTTGGTCGAAAGGTTTTTCAAAATTCGGCACACATGCACAATTTACCCATGCATACACACCACAACAAAATGGAGTGGCAGAACGCGCAAGCGAACCATTCTGAAACGAGTTCGTGGCGTACTGCTGGATGGAAAACGGCCAAAACAGTTATCGGCTGAGTGTGTACGACATGTAACTACATTGATAAATATTACTCCCAGTGTGAAGACGGAAGGGACTACTCCGTATGAGCTATGGTATGACCGAAAACCATCCATAGAATACCTTAAAGGGTTCGGATGCAGTGTCTACGGCATATTACAGAGCAATATTGAGACAAGCTCGACGCACGGGCACGACTCAGTATGTATGTTGGAATACCAGACCATACGAAAGGGTAATCGCCTTATGGACGTAATACCCATGCGATTATTTACAGTCGTGATGTGATGATCAAAGCGGACGAATTTCCCCGCTTTACTAACCTGACACCAACGTGAGCCAGTATCACATCCGCGACCTGAGCAAACAGAAATTCGTGCGCCTCCATCTGCAACGACAACTTCTGCAGCGCTGCCAATACTGCCCCCACTCAGGGGGGATATTAAACCCTCACACTATACTTTGAGCGAGGAGACGCCAAATGAATCTTTTGCTCCTACGAATAAGAAACCCCGTCTTGATCTAACTGCCACAGAAGTAACCGTCGATGCAGAGGACGATTTACGGGAGCGAGAGCAGCGCAAGACGTTACTGTACACATTACTATCCATTCGGTATGTGACAGTGCCCACCACGTATTGAGCAGCAATGAAGTCTACTCAAGCTTATCGGTGGCACAAAGCAGCCAAAGCAGAATATAACTCCCTCATGGAAAATAACAATTGGGTGTTGGTTCCTTCTCCAAAAGGATGAAATATATTGACAAAGCCGATGGGTATTTGTTGTAAAATATACCGGCACAAGCGAAATCGACCGCTCAAAGCGTGTTTAGTGATCAAAGGTTTTCTCTAGGAGTATGGCATTGACTACAATGAGATTTTCTCTCCTGTTATCAGGATGGAGGTACTCAGACTTCTTCTCACGATCACATCATTGCTCGATCTCGAAATCCACCAAATGGGTGTTAAGACGGCTTTCCTTAACGGATATCTTGAAGAAGAGATCTACAAGCTCAACCAGGTTTTAAATACGTGGAAAGGAGCTCCTGGTGTGCAAACTCTTAAAGAGTTTATACGGGTTAAAACAAGCTCCCCGTGTGTGGTACCAAACATTATCTGAATTTCGTGAGTGCCTTGGACTCATCAAAGACAGTTGTGTATATAAATGCACCGTTAACAATGGCACCTGCTACGTTACGGTATACGTTGATGACCTCTTGATCATTGCACCTACCCCAGCACTAGTGCGTGAGCTGAAATCAGCCCTGTAAAAAAACGATTCTCCACGGCAGATTTAGGGGTGGTGAAGTACTTACTCGGCTGGTCCATTCAGCGTGACCGTAAGAACCGAACGATATTTATCCACCAATACAAGTACGCTACGATGGTTGTTGACCGCTTCAGCGACTACATTCCGTACCCTATTGCAACTCCAGCAGAACGGAACGTTAAACCCTCCGTAAGCAGTCAACATAGCAGTGAAGTAGAGAAAGATGCGATGAAGAACATACCATATCAAGAAGCCGTTGGCAGTATCATGTATCTCATGATAGGTACTCGACCCGACATGGCATTCTACGTGGGCGAGGTCAGCCAATTCCTAGCTAATCCAGGAATGGAACACTGGAAAGCGGTAGTCAGAGGACTCAAGTATCTATCGGGAACGAAAGACTACGGTCTTCTCCTAGGTGGGTCGCTCGATATCGCTTCCGAGAACCTAGCCGAGAGCCTGGTAGCTTACAGTGACTCTGACCATGCCAACTGCCCCGACACGAGACGCTCCGTCGGTGGATATGTGACTATGCTAGCAAGCAGTCCAATTTCATGGCTATCTCGCCAACATCACATATCGGTGCTCTCAACCACAGAGGCGGAGTATATCGCCCTATGTCACTGCATTCAGGAAGTCACCTTTCTCAAAATGCCCCTCAAAGAACTAGGCTTCACCATGACTCGAGGAACTACCGTATACGAGGACAACCAAAGCTGCATTAAAATCTGCAATAATTCCGAATCACACGGACGATCAAAGCACATTGATATTCGATATCACTTCGTGCAAGAGAAAGTTGAGCAACACGAGTTCACCGCTGCCTATTGCAATACAACATATATGGTTGCTGACATATTCACTAAAGCTTTAGACAAGCATCAGTTCAGAGAACTAAGGGCTAAGCTCAGATGGCAATCCTCTGAAGCACCATCAAGCCATTCCGAGTAGTGATCAAGACGTATTTCACTAATATATAATGCATGAAGCATGCCTTCCAATTTGAAGTCCCTTTTTTTCCCACATGGTATTTTTATTTTGGTTCTGCTCCAAAAAGGGTTTCCCTCACTGAGGTTTCCCTGGCATCACGCCGAATCACAAAAACATACGAAATCAATACCATGCGAAGGCAAATAGTAAAAGCAAACGCAAAAGGCAAAAATAAAGGAAAAATCGACTCATTACGCTGACAGGAAGTCCACCGTTTCGCTCTGAGAGCTAGTTCTTGTTCTTGAACACGAGGAACGGGTGGATGAATGAGAAGTAGTTAATGGGCTCATAGCGCAAATATACTTGGCCATACCATTGTCGAACACCAGACGGCGATTCTTCTCAACCTTGAGCACGAAGCAGTGGCCAATGAAGTTATGGTTGTACGCTGCAACGAGATAGGTACCTTCTGCCAGCTCCAGCTTATTGAGAACGTGCTCGCCACGACACTCACAGATAGCGAAGTTGTCCCGCTCGAGGGCCTTAAATATGAAGTCGCGCCCAGCATCGCGAAGTTTGCGAAGGAAGACGAGAAATACCTTCCGGCTGGCGCCGTAGTGCAGGTCAATGCCGAATCGCTCCCGAGTATTTTAGACAAAGGCATCGATGTCCTCATCCGTCACGCTGTCCGGGCGCCCAGCAAGCCCTGATGCCTCCTTGCGAGCAGCAAACATGCACAGCCCATTCATATCTGCGGCGATAAGCTTCTGGTCCTCTTCAATGCCTAAGCAGAACGAATCGAGGTCTCGGATATTGCTGTTTTTTTCAACGGTCAATGAGGTCGATGCTCTTCTCAAAGCCGTCTTCCAGAAGATATTTCCTGCGTTCCCATGAGCGCGCGTAGCACTTCCGGCTACCCAATTTCTTTCCAATTCAAAACACCCTGCACTCCTGACAGCGAGGCGTCTCACGCCGGTCTACAATCTTTGCAACAAGCCATTTCCTGACCGTAGTGACGTAATTACCATCACGGGTCATATGCTCAGAAACGTTACGGCACGCCTTAGGACCAGTCTTGTATCTCCCCGCGAGAGCGGGATGGGATGTGGGGCGGCGCTGCCTGGCCCAGGACCTCCGTCCGTGTGCTAAAGACGATACAGCCAGTGGTCAGTATTGCTCAATCAAAAGAGGCTTGGATGACGGAGACTGAAGACTAGGAAGAGATCAATACGGAGGGCTTGCTGTTGTTGGCGCTGCTGCCACGGCCCCGTGCACCGCTGACAGTTCGAGCGAAGCTCAAGTGGGACCGGGAGCTCAACATGCTGCTGGCAGAGAGCCAATTTGAAGCCTGTTACCGGATGCCAACCGCTGCGTTCGAGCGACTCGAGGCCGTGCTCGCCCCATAGCAACTTCGCTCACCTCATGCCTGGGTGAGGCGAGGCTGGATTGCGTGTGATAACACTCTGCAGCTAACACTAAGGTACCTAGCTGGCGGGTCGATGCATGACATCCGACGCATCGCGGGTGTAAGCAAAGCTCTTTCTATCGCATTGTGTGGCTGGTCGTTGACGCCATTAATGCCGCCAAGGAGTTGTGACTACAGTATTAAGCAGATGTTTTAGTCCCACGTTGTACTATGGGAGCACCCATATTGACAAAATGCTATTTTAAATTCGAACTATCTTTGATTAACTGCAAAACCTGCACGATGCAATAGATGACATTATCTATTGAAAGATGCAGGGAGGCTGTCAAGGATAGCACATTCCAATAATGGCATCAGGTTCTAAGTGAAGAGAATGGCTACATCGAATATTCGAGAGACCTCTCTAAAGAGATAGAATCTAGTTTTATCCTGAGCTTAGTATCAAATAGTGAAATGCAGTCCGCTGCCAGACTAGTGGCTGCCAGCAGAAGAACTCGGCTGCATGACCTCTTAAGTTAATCTCACTCCCTCTTTTTCTCCTCGAACACACTCTCTACTCTCTTCCTGCGTCAACGTCACGGCCCTACACTCAGAGGGAGGGAAGAATTACTTTGATGAGTCCATGCTCTGACTAAACTGTCTCGGTTATACGCGCGTTAGTCACCATCACATCGTCAACACATAGTTTATCTAAGTATTGCACGTTTCATATAAAATTTCCGAGATCGGTCGGTTGAATCGAAGGAGTGCAATCGCCCAGAAATTGCCCAGCCGTTGTAAACGAATATAATATGAAGTGTAAGGAGTGGGTCAATCTTATTCAAAGGCGTCAGCCATCAGAAAAGCCACGCAGAGAAGTCCGATGCGTGTCTTCGGGGGGGGGGATGCTGCCGCTACCAGGCCGATCAATTGGCCACGGAGCATCAGAGAGTACAGACGTACGCTGCGCATGCACGAGCGCAGCAGCTAGTGTCCTTTGAAAAGCTAGAACTGCTTCTGGTTCTGCAATTATCCCGGAAATGTCCCCGACAGTCCAGCAAGCAGCCCCGTTGCGAGTCGAAGCCGGACACTCAGCATCAGTCCTCTCAACCAATTCGGTAGCTGCACCAAGATTGTTATCAACTGATCTTGTAGTACGCGAATGGGCAGTGGTTGATAGTGTTCGGGTGAGCATGATGTCGCTATACCGCTTCCTACATCGTTCACTTCAACACCTAGAATTCAATATCAGATATACACTTTGATTCGTCAATAAACTAGATTAACCTAAGGATTTCAGCTAGTCAAACGCATGGGTCGATTCACTGATGGGGGGTTGGGGGAAGCTAAACCGGTCAGGGAGCGCAAATTTGGGTAGAATCGACAATGTAATAACAGGACAAGTGAAATGAAACAAGCAATAAGTTTTGAACAGGATAAGTGATCTGGAACGGAGGAGCAAATATAACTTTCACAAGTTAAAATCTGATAATCACAGTAACCTATCTCCCACAATATGCACGGACAGACCAGGCTCCGATGCCCTTCTGCCTCGCTGCGCACAGCCGACCAGGGCATGATGTGGATGCAGGTAGTAGGTGGTACAGTGTACCACTGTGTACCGTACACACCCAATATGTGATGTTGACAACACAATGTTCAGTGACGCAGCGAAGCAGCCGGAGCAGGACTGCCGTCGAAAAAGCGCTGCGGGGGCGTCCAGCACTCAGACCAAGACCATGCCAGGACTCAGCGCGTCGGAGCTGGAGGTGCTCCGCGCAGGGGAAGTAATCGAGTATTACTCCCGAGCGTTCGTGTGTGGCGACCGCCGAGGGTATCGCGTTGTCGTCACCCGTGTCGATGACGGCGCGGATATTGACTTCCCGATCACGGTGGACACGGAGGAGGTGATCATGTCAGACGTGATGCTGAAGCGGGTCGCAGACCGCGTCGGTATCCCTCAAGGAAGGAGCGGCAAAGTGGCGCAAGTTACAGACATTTGAACGGATGACCGGAACGTTCTCGGCCGAAACACGTGACAGGCACTCAATAAAGCGCTTGAAGCAGCAGTGGCAGTTGCATCCGACGCCGTACGAGACGGACATCGTGATGCAAGCGAGGAAATAGTCCAGGAAACACCGCAGAGCAGCGCGTGCAGCTCTCCAGACGCGGAGTCAAATTTTGGACGACGTGCAGCAGCCCAGCACCCCGACACGCGGCTGTACCCCAAATCCGAGCGCTGCAAAAACATCCACACTGTCCAAGGACTGTTCTCCAAGCGAGGGAATCGGCGCTAGCTCATATCTCAGGCAGATTATCGACTTCGTGTCGCCTGGGGAGGAGAGCGGAACGCTGCCCAGTGCAGAAGCTGGGCGACCTGGCGAAGCAGAGGCTGCTGCTTACGTCCTCGCCATGCCGAACCGCAATGCCCGCGCGAAGATACGACACTAAGCGACGAAGAAGAGTGGCACGTGCCCCGGTCGAGGAAGCGACAACACCTGGCGAATTGCGCCACAACCAAGAGTGGTAGCGCGATCTACCATGCAAAAACGTTCAAAGCTGCTATATTTAAGAATTTGCAGAGCCGTCCGGAGGTGCAGGAGCACCTGGAGGACTTGCACACTCGACGCATTATATATCGGGATCCTTCACTGAAGAAGAACCTCAACCTGCTCCATGCAGTCCCGTGGCCTGCAGAGACCCAACGCATTAGCGCATCCAAACGCAATGGCGTCAAGTTTTCGGACATCGGCCGCTTCGACCCGTGCCAGTGCATGGTGGACTGCTTCTAGGACTCTTGCTCGAACGTAGCGTCCGCACCGTTCTGCACCCCGAACTACTGGAACCTCGGAGCGAGGCGCAGCAACGCCCCGCGGACGCTGATCACCTTGCACTTGTTCGAGACCGGCCGTGTCGGCCTTTGCGTGTAAACTACAACGGAGCTTGGGCGAGTACTGCGGAGAGCTCACAGAGTTCCCAGCAGTAATTGAGGGTCGGCTGCCTCTTGCTGTGAAAAAGAACAGCGGGTACACGCTCCTGTAGAATGCCAAATCGGCGAACAAGAACTACGTGTAAGTGAACGCCCTGAGGTGCGGCTCCATATCAAGGTTCATATCGCACTCCTGCGATCTCAACGCAGCCTTCGTGGGGCAGCAGACGTGCTCACAAGTGCGTGTTCTGGTCAAGATGATCAAAACCGTGTACTCGTCAAGATGAGCAAAAACGTGAAGGCGGGCGCCCAAGTGACCGTTCACAACGGTAACGAGCGCTGCTTTAAATGCGAATGCGATCGGTGCTGGGTGCCTCGTGTAGTAGAGGTCAGCGACAGCGATGAAAGTTAATGAGATGGATTTCCTCGCGTCTAATGCATTCAGTTAGTGCTTACTCGACTATATGATCTCACATAGCAACCATTCCATCCCACATGTGATTGCTGGGGCTGTTCTCAACGAATCGTCACATTTGGTAAGATCCCTCACACGTAGTACATTATACATAATGCGGCAGATACGCACGTGAACTAATATTCCTATAGCTCGCAGAATTGCAACCGCTGCATCGCTTGAGACTCAAAGCAGGGCCAATCGTCCGCGGGCGTCCAAGGTCAGGAAGATCAGCGACATCGCCCCGCTTTCTCTTTTCGACGACTAATGAGCACTTCGCTTCCGCTGCTGTCGACGTGCGCAGTGACTCGTAGTGCGAACAGTATGTGAACGCACGTCCCAAACGCGAACCAGTAGTCCCATGGACACCGCTGACGCTGTAAGTCCACCGGCCAGCCGTCGGAAGGCTCTACCTCGACTTCCTTCCGCGCAAAATCCAAGCCCATCTGGGCTGACACGGCAATGGCTGCTTCACTCCGATTGTTGGGCGCCACCGAAATACGAACAGCACGCCGCGAAATCACACGAAGAATACAGCACGATCCAGCGCGCTCACTTTCAAAGTCTTGGCCTTCTCCCACGCCCAATAAGCGTTCTCGGACCATCTCGGAGACCCTCCGTGCGAGGATTGGTGCCGGACACACAGCAAACTCGAACGTTCGGGCACTGCTGGACTGATCTTGGAAGCAGGCGATCAGCTCGCGCAACAGCGTGTCCATCTTAAGGCGCCTGTGCAGCGTGTAGTCGTGCTTGCGTATCGCGCGTTGAACGTCTCCGCGGGGTTGTTCGTGGAGGGAAACCTGCTTGGTGATGCAAACACCTGCCACGTATTGAAGTGTCCGGTGAGCCATTGTCCGTGGAAGTACTGGGCAAACGGTATCAGAGTAGGATCGGTCATCCACCGCCTCCAAAACGCGTGCAGCATCTCCAAATCGTGCGCTTGATTCCGCGCGAAATGCAGATCGTACGGTTCACTTAGCACCCGAGTTTGTGCACCCGAGGAAAGTAGTTTCACGCGCCTCTGAATGTGCTTCATAACGTGAAAGAAGCACATCAGGAACCGGAGTTGGGGGTTGTCACCGAAGACCGCGGCCAGAGCGTTGCACTGAGCTCTGTCGCCGCCGGCCATTACGTAGCGCACGGTCAAACGCTTCTCACTGATCCAGAAAAAGAGCCGCTGAAGGACCAGCAACGCAGCCTGGATCATTGGTTGTGTCTCTTGAGACAAAACGAAGTGAGCCAAGTGGAATCTGCGCGAGCGGTCGGACACGCCCACTACCAGCACGGGGTAGTCTAGCTGGTTCGTCCTGCAGGTCCCATCGAGGTGTAGGATGAAGCTTTCCGGGGCACCATCAGCCGCGCATCAGCGCCTTCGTGATGATCGCCACCAGGAACGGCTTTTGGTCCGAGCCATTGCCGACTATTGGCTAGCCGGCGTTGTCCATCTCCCACACGAATGTGAAGGGCTCCTTCATGGTCTCCGAGCCGGTGTACGCGTGCTCGGGGAGCCACACCGTCAGATTCCGGATGCGGGCATGGTTCTCAATCTCCGTCCGGCCGTAGTGATTCACGAAGTTTTGAACCGTCTTTAGCGGCGGTAGATCATCGAGGGGAGTGCCAAACTTGCGCGACAGAGCGTGGCGGATGCGATTCTGGACTATATCCCGGCAGAACGCCTTCTGCGCTAATGACAACTTCTTGTGTCCTGGGGGTCGGTGGGCGTGCTGTGCTCTCCGCATTCGAAGATGGCCACGCGCTCCGAGCCCAAGCACGTGATCATCTCCCCCCGCCACGCGCACTTCACTGGGCTTACCTCAGCGCAGGTTTCGGAGCTGCTCAGCAGCAACTGATAGCGCATGTTGTGGTCCGCGCTCTGACAGATCGACACCCCATGACTTGGCCCTTGTCGATGACGAACGATTTGAGCCTTGCCACTACCGCCTCGCCTTCGGCCCCGTCAACATCCACGGCGATCTCTCGCCAGCTCACCCGCCTCGGCAGGCTCGCTCCGCGGACATGCTTTCTGGGAATGCTGTAGGTCACACCGGAAAGCCGCTGGTTGGTCGCAGAACGACCAGATTTAACCTATCCGCACCGCTTTTGCGCGCTTCCCGCGCCGTCAACTTGTACTGTGCTGGGAAGTGTGCTGCCATGACACTGTGTTGTGCTGCCTAGTTTCTATGGTGCTGACGCAGACTCCCTGCGCAATGGCAGTTCTCTATGGTGCGCTTCAGGCGTTCTGAGAACGGAGCGGTATCGATTAATTTAAATCACTGATGCGATTTGCTGAACGGCCCTCAAACTAATTTCAATCAAAGGACCTGATAGTAGCAGCGCTACAGTACTGTACATGGCATGTAGAGTACATCACTGAAGCCTAAACGAGGCCCTGCACCTCTCGTCTCCTAGCGAGGACATCGGGTATCTCTCGTCGCTGGGGGGCGATGAATGGGACCCGGAAGTGCTTCTCGGGGCCGTGACCGGCGATATCGAGCTCGGGCCATTAAGGGTCGGTGAAGGGCCGAGCAGGAAGAAGAAAAAGCTCAACTACGACCCGAATAAGGCTCAAACCCAACGTCGGTTCATGTTCATCCAGCTACGAGAAGAAGCGGAGAAATTGCAGGCCAAGCTGCAGTAGTTGCAGGGCCTTCGATCCCATAACAAACAAGTTGGCGGACACCGGGAGGATAGTCAACCAAATGGCACAAATAATGGCAATGGAATGTCAGCTGTGTGGACGGAAGTGATCTTTCGCCAGCTTGATCGACGGCTCCGAGCTGAGCGGGAGAACGCACTTCTGAAGCAGAGCTGCGAGCGGGAGATGCAGCTAGTCAAAAGTCCGAAGCGGCTCCTCTACAAGCAGCCCCCACCATCACGCATGGCGTATCTGGAAGGCACCATGCGTACACGACGCATCGAGGTTCCCGCTGGGTGCATCTGTAGATGTACTACATGTACAGACAAACCTCTCGAGATCGATATCCCAATCAGTAATGTTGTGGTTTACAGGCATTCTGCCGCAAATCATGAAGATTAACCCATCCTTGAGTTATGCTCGCCACCAGTACCAGAAAGATCACGCCATGGAAGAGCTTGAGCATGTTGAAAACGCGATGGCCACCTACAAGACTTCGGGGGGGGGCAATGCCCTGCGAGCCGAATCTCGGCGTCTGAAGGTAGTGCCTTGGTATGAGCTAGCAGAAGTATGTCGAGCTCCGCTGTTCGAGAACCAAAGTGGTTGACTTCGCTTTAGTATGGTGCCTATTGTCCCACGGGCATACGGAAGCTCTGTTTAGGCGCGTTCTTAACTTCCCGGGACGAATACCGGGTGAAAACCGTCCCAATCTCCCAAAATAAGAACGCAGACTGGAAAATTAGGGTCAGTGACATAACGTAATAACCTTCATAATGCTATACTAAATCTTAAAAATAATCCGACGCTTGGGGCCAGTAATCTTTCACAAATACGGCGAATGAAGAAATGATGTCACTGCAACTATTGATGCATTGCCAACAAGCGGCTGATGAGAATACGGAACTAACGGTTTGCAGAGTTCGCAGTTCCTATTGGTGTAAATAGTATTGACAAAATGACTGTGCGGACGAAGGCACGGACGCGGGCATTGACATATATGCCATCTAAACCCGATAAATACGGGGTTCGCTTTTATGCTGTAGTGGGGTGGAGCTCGTTGTATGTGCACTCGTCTGGCAACAGCATGCCCTCCACGCCGGCGGAGCGCTACACGAACCTGTTTCCGAAATTGAGGCCTCTACTGTACATCACATTACGGGCGGAAGATATAGCCATCGAGCCGGACACTGCGACGGCTATGTGGATTGCAATGGCCGGTCATCAAACCCGGGGTCTGCGATCTCCTAATGGGCATCGCCTTGTTGTTTTGGATAACTTTTACACTCGTCACACATTTGCCCAAGCGCTACAAAAATTTACGGACACTGAAATGCACTGCTGGGGACAGTGCGTATCAACTTGGTAGATAAATGGAATAAGGTCGCCGTGGCAGCAGAAGTTGCACGCGTGGGAGCTGGGGGGGCCGGGGAACCTGGGAGCTGGTTGCTGCAGGGGCCCAGAGCCAGAATGGGAGGCGAAGAAGAAAGCTCATCAGAACGCTCAACGCCGACTAGCAAAGGCACAGTGAACGCAATACGAGCTAGCAGCTGTTCAAGCCGAACGGGCTAGTGATTTCGTGTACATGGATAGAAAAATGGTCATCTTCTACACTAATGACTGGAGGCTACCCCCTCTGCACTGACACTGCCCTCATCATATCCCGAAGCTGTATTTTGCTGCCATGGTACCTACCCCATCCAACGCTGGACACAAGATAGAATGTTGCATCGCAGAGTTCTTATCGCACCGACTGTGATTGCTGCATACAATCTTTGTATGAATGCGGTCGACCGGGTTGACCAACTGCGCAGCACTAATCCAATTTGTCGGCGTGAAATCGCCTTGGCATGACAATGTTCACGTGGCTAATGAACCGTGCCGTAGTAAACGCACAAACAATACTCAGCACATTCAAGCCAGATGCAGCAAGGGAGTGTTCTTGCGCGAATTCAAACGCAGGTTGGCCAAACGTACTTACCAGCGGCGAGAAGCAGAACAAGCGTCGGCGCGAGATGCAACAGAAGCAGCGCGCCACCGAGACA
The DNA here is from genome assembly GCA_030267785.1 of Phytophthora fragariaefolia. Taxonomy (NCBI): domain Eukaryota; phylum Oomycota; class Peronosporomycetes; order Peronosporales; family Peronosporaceae; genus Phytophthora; species Phytophthora fragariaefolia. Next base: position 19,656 of record BSXT01000197.1, read on the forward strand.
CTGGAGGCGGTAGTTGGAACGGACACGTCACTTCACATGATAACGCCCAACGCTACCGAGCACAGCAATGCCAGGCTGCTCTGCCATCTCTACAGCGTGCGAAATAGCAAAACGAAGTCCCCGTATGGGTGCGCAAAGTGTGAGGTTGGTTTTCACGTGGAGTATTTCACGGCCTTTCACAACAAAGACGCGCTGCAAAACTCGCCTCAGCTACGATCTGCCCTCGAGGCGCTCTGACGAGCCTCCACCGACGACCCTGTCACCTTTACGTGCCAGAAAAGCAACACGACGATCACACCAATTGAGAAGCTCAAACGCCAGAGCCATAAACATAATATACGTCGTTCATACCTTCGGAACATCTGGCCAATACTCCACCAGCTTTATGGCCACGCAGCGAGGTACGGGTCCGCTCAGGTTGCCGGCCTTCTGATAGAGATAAAGGCGACTCAGCGTCTACCGAAGCGCGCGATTGCGGTGCTTGCGCCACGGCAGCTTGCGCTGCACTCGTCCGTCCGCCAGTCATAGATCTTCCGTGTAGTTCTCCCACTGGCAGGGCGCGGCACCACACCAGCAGCAGAGGTCGTCGGGTACGTGTTCCATGGGGCCTATGTAATGGTACGGGCGATCGTAAGCTGCACAAGATTGTAGAAGGAGATATAGGATTTCGGTTACAGCCGATTGGATAAAAATATGCCCAAATTCGAAAAGCCAGTCATTAGATACGTCCTAGTAGAGGTCCGGATGGACCCACTGGAATTTGCTGGTAGCTAAAAGGGTTAATATCGCGCCTCAGTATATTCTAACCAAGAGGGGGTTGTCACCTGCGAGATTTTCTCCTCCTCAATCCCATTCATTCCGTGGGCAAGCCAAGTCGTGTTCCTGCGTTCTTGTGTCTGCAGCATCCTTGACGTTCACGATAAGCTGTCGCTAGTGCTATAGCCCCAATGCGCACGCCTTCAGGTTGTAGCCAAACCGCGCTGGGGGATTTGGAATCGACTGTTATCGAGTATTAAAATCGATGGCTGGATGAACTGGTGTTGTACCGGGCGGGACCTGGTGCAAGTGCGGGGGGATTTTTTGGAGCTGTTTGTGGTGCTGGTTTGCCGAGGGCTGGCAGGGCTGGTGGCTTTGGCATTCTTGCTGTACCGAACTTCTATGGTGGTGGACATGACATCGGTGGCTTTAACATCGGACCATTTTAGACTGGACTAGCTGGGTTTGCTGGCTATGGATCGCTGCGAGTTGGAATGGCTACGGCGTCAGTGAAGATGGATAACGCACCGAAATGAAAGGAAGCTTTGACTTGGTTGCGGTGCAGGTGCGAACCTTCCTTACACGCATGGATTGCTGGAGCGTCGTGGATGGGAAGTTAAACCAGAGTGACCCACTGCTGAGGACGAGCTTCGAGATGAAGGACAAAGTTGCTCGTGAGGCAATTTTGACTGGTGTGCCCGCCCAAGACGCTGAGGTGATCTGCCAGGAGCAGACTGCTTTCGCGATGTGGAATCGTTTTGTTGATAAGCAAACAAAACGGGAATATTGAAACTACATCTTTACGCGAGCTAATTTTTACTCCAATGTCTATTCTTCTGATAAGGGTATGGATTCATGGATGCGTGAGATGAAGGCGCTGCACAGGCTGCTTCTTCACTACGGCAAGCACGTCAGTGACGAGGACTATACCGAGACTTTGCTGGGTCATGCGGCACGAACTCATCGAGATATGGTTCGACAGTTCTCCAAGCACTATGTTGTACGGCGTGATGGTGGCGCAGATCGCCCAGTGCCCACCGCGACTCAAGTGATGAACGCTTTGCGTACGGAATCTGCTCTTGACGACAATATTGGCGTTGAAGAGCAGAAGTCTGCGGGTGTTGATGCGTGTGGCAGGAAGGCTGCGCAGCAAAACCAGCAACGAGAAAACCGAGGCAAAAGCAAGCTTAAGCGAGGTGGTGGTGGTGGAAAGAAGGAAGGGGAGCAAAGCGATAAGCAGAAAGGGAAGAAGAGTGGCAAAGGGGATACCTGGGCTTGCTTCAACCGCAGCAAAATTGGTCATTTGCGTGTGAAATGTCCCTATCGAGACTCGTCCGACGAAGAAAAGGTTGACAAAGGTTTTGCGACGTCAGAGAGGAAGCGATGGCAAAACAAATCCGATGGCGGTCTATCCAAGAAGAAAATGATGGAAGCTGTTAGAGGTATTTCTCGTGAAGCTTTAACCGTCAGCTCTGTGAGTGATTCTCGTGGAGGTGCTGTGGAAAGGACGCTGTAACGCGCATGTCTTTCAAGGCTATGACGGTGCCGTTTCGGTTGAAGAAAGGTCGGTAATGTGCAGCAAACTATCCGGAACAACAGGCAACCACACCAGGATGTGTCTTTGTGGTTAGACTCTGTGCTGTACAAGCCTTCGGCCCCCGATAATTTGCTGAGTCTCGATTGCTTGGAGAAGGCCGGGTGGAATTTTAAGACTGGGTTTGCTGATTCTCAGCGTGTTGCATGGTTGTCCAAGGGGTGACTGCAAATGCTGCTGCTGAAGTCTCGCGGGAGGTACCGCCTGCAGACGGCAGTACGCGCTGTGTATCATGTTCCATCGCTGCATTAACACAGTCAGCTTGTTGATGGTGCTGAGAGTACTGGTGCAGGACATCGTGGATCATACGACGATGTTGTTGGTACTGCGGAGAGCGCTACTGCTGAAATTAGATATGGTGACGCTGATTCGTTAGTACGTTGGCGTCTTCGATTCGCTCACTTAATCCTGGCTACACTGAAGCAGGTGGCGCATCAACAAGTGGTTACTGCAATGCGTACAACGACGGTGATACACTGTGTTGGAGCGGTAGAGCGGGAAGATCACTCGGATGTCCTATAAGAGGGTCAAAACACGCCGAGCTGTCAAACCGTTCCAGAAGATCATGTCGGACATGGGCTACATGGGAATTGCGACGTACGATGGCTACTCACACTTCCAGCAGCTTGTGCAAGATGAAGCGAGCTTGTATTTGTGGGGCTTCATGATGAGAAGAAAGGAAGACGCCGCGGTGCTCGCTCATTTAAAGTGGTTGCTGGCTCAGGGGGATAAGATTGAGGTCTTCAACTCTGACCAAGGCCGTGAGCTTCCCAACAATAAGTTGACCACCTGTCTCACTACTCGTGGAATCAAATATACCTGGCCAAACTGGTACACTCCCGAAGATGAATGGTATCATTGCGGCTCTATCTTGACGACTGCGAACATGCCAGGCCTTTTGTGGGGGGGGGGGGCACTTGGATTTGCGCTTGAAGTGAGGAACATTTCGGCAACAAAACCTTTGAACGGCGTGACGCCCTACTTCAGACGGTTGGGGGGGCGGCCTGACATCTCTAAGCTGACTTGGGGTTGTATGGTATTCGTGTTCACGCCGACGATGCTTCGCAAGAATAAGCTAGAGAACCCTGGTAAACCTGGCTTATTTATGGGTTTGCCAAGCACTCTGAAAGGTTTCGTGTACTGAGCTTGTTAGCTGGCAACACCCAAGATGTTCGATAAGTGGAGTTTCACATAGAGTGAACTGTTGATCGAAGCTACGTGGATCGGCTCCTCGCCAATCTCTATGATAAAGCGCGTGCGCGTGCTCGGCCTGCTGTGATTCTTTTCGTTCGTGTAGTCGGCTTACTTAGCCCACTACTTTAGCTTACACGTGTGCGCAACGTGTATGAGGAAGCGTAGGTATAATTAGCTTAGATAAAGTATAATTGACTTCTCAAGTACAGTTAGATCTAAATTAAGATAATTAATAACCTTTTTGTGGTAAACGAGGACTGAATTGACCAACGAGTGGTTGACAGAATCTCTGTCCTAATGCATGTTCCTTATTTGTAGATATCTATTGCTATCTACCAATAGGGTTGTTTCCTACTATGACTGGTGGCACACTACAATGAGGCACACCTGAATGTATATGTTACACTAATGAGGAGGTTGGCCGAATCTGTAGCTCCGCTACATCGTCCATCGTGATCACACCAGCGATCATCATGTACCTCCTCCACTGAGTCATCTCCAGAATCTGGGTCCGCTTCCGGCTCGGAAAGCTGTCGCTTGATGACCCCAATTACGACAGTCTGCTTCATGGTATTTATCGTGTCTGCCGCACCGGGTTGAGATAGCTCGAAATATCTGCCTTCTAGATTCTGCGACAGAGCGGGTGTTTCGCACTCCTCGCTATCACTCTCGACTATGTTGGCCGAGAGCACCATACGGCAGCCAATTTGAGACGTACGCACCATTTAGCTGCCTTCTCTATCGTCCCTGCCATTTTCCACGTCATGTGTTGTCCACCGTGCCTTGTATTCGCATCAAGGTCAACCCCACTTTCGTCGCCACTAGCATCATTCTCGTCGTCCTGGATCAATTCGGTTTCAATCGCGTACTGCACGACAGCTATCACCCGTACCACATCAATTTAGGTGCAGCCCATATTCATATGGATGCAGCGAAACGTACCATAGAAAACGCTCTCGCCTTCTGCGGGAGCGTCGTTCAACGGTTTGCAGTACACCCACAAGGTTGGCAATCCAGTCGGTTTTTTAGACGCCCATCCTGTGACCATCAGCTGGCGCCACGGATGGCCAAAGTCCACGAGCCGCTTATTTAGCGTGACGTCGATTGCGCTGCAGCATTTATTCTCGTGGTGGCTCGGACCGGCATTCCGGTTGTGAGTTACTCTGCGAAATCTCAAATGGCTGACAACTCGCCCCCTTCTCTACTGGTCACGAATCATTTGTTGACACCGGGAAAGGTGCACGCTAACCCTTCCCCGGGTACTGCATCTGTGGGTGCAGCAAAATGTTCTCCCGTCTTCTATCCCTTTGCCCTCAAAATAAGCTGGATGTCTGTCTCCGGTCGTCCTTTCAGATGGAACTCCAGTGTGAGACAAATAGAAAGTGGTAAGTTACGATTGGGGACCCGGGTTTGTGAACCCGGGGATAAACGCAGTTCGAAGGAGGTCGTGTGTGCGTGGGCTATATTAAACTTACGTATGGATAGGATGTTGCGATTGTACACTTCGCAGTCTAGCTGTGCAGCTCCATGTCGATGTACGAGCTTGCTATTATGTTGTTGCAGTGTGTGTGTCCGGTTGTGCGAACTTAGTTTTCACCTAACGGAAATCCTGAGGTCGGATCGGCCGGTCTGATGGATTTGGCAGTTCTGATTGGCTGAGGGATCCCAACTTCAACTTTCATGCGATCTGCGTCAGGATGCACCGTTTTCTTCTTGCACCCTACAAGGTTCATGTTCAGTTAGTAGCCCGAACTTCGTACAGTTTTTGGTAAAACATGGTAGAACAACTTGTACAAGGTACTTTTGTTTAACTCAATCGAATTCACTTTCGGATTTCCTTCCTTGCACTCGACTACTAATCCTCGTTCGCATAATCTCGAGTGGTTATGAGCCCAAGCTACGCAGATACTGTGAAGCAACTACTTCTACTGGGAGTTCAATATGCGGATTAAGATGTCACGAAAGTGATTACTGCCACACATCATCAAGCCAGAATTCGACTCAGTCAGTGACCGCCCCACGGTACAATGGAAGACCAACGATCCGAAGTCCCTTTGTGTGATTGCTGGAGACGTGAGTCTCACATACCAAGTTTATATCCGTGGTGCGACAACCGCTGCAGAAGCGTGGCATCTGCTAAAGGAGCTGTTCAACCAGAACACGCTCACGAATCGGCTCATCGTGATCAAGAAGTTGCACAACCTTGAAATGAAGCCCGTAACGCGGTCCGCGGTGCATGCAGACCGGTTCAAGGAGCTAGTGCTGCAAATGGAAATGAATGGTGAAGCGTTAGATGAACCCCGTCAACTCGTGTTACTGCTTAGCAGTTTGACGGCAGAGTACCGGATGATCTGTAGCGTACTCGAGAATACGCGGAACATACCCCTCGCGTATGCAATCCAAGTCCTTTCAGGTGTTGAAGTCTCGGATGAATCGTCATCGCATCGACTTAAGAGAAGCGTTTGCGACGAATAAGAAACAATTTGGTAGGCGCCCATACGCTCGGAAGTGTTTCAACTGCAAGAAATCAGGGTATAAAGAGTCAGAGTGCCGCAAGAAGAAGGTCGATGAGGGACGCGGACAAGTCTCGTGAGAGACATCCGAGGAGGAATGGAAAAGATGAGTGACGTGTGGACTCCCAGCGTCCGGATCAAGTTCGCCTCTATGAAGAAGCTGAAGACACCAGTCCGCATTACGATCGCGGATGGTACGAAAATCGACGCAGTGGCAACGGGCACCGTCCGAATGAATTTGATAGACTGACGACCGTCATATTGTCGGATGCACTTTACATCCCGGAAATTGGTACTGCTAAACGACGTTCATCTTGTCCAGCTTCGACACCGAGAGGAGGTGTCGAACCTGGACAAGAAGAACGTCGTTGTGCAGTCCAGCAAGGACAAGTGAGTCCTTCGTTTCATGGAGGCAAAACACAGTGGAAATGACTACAAGTGGGTAGGCGAGGTGTGTTGTGCGGCGACGACGCCTTGTGAGGATCCATGGACAATTGGGCACGCCCCTCTTGGCCACACCCCGTTCAAGCGATATGAACAGCAGTTGGGCATGGCAGATGGTGGGCCGTGCTTCGCTGACGATACGTCAACTGGTAAGGTGTGTGGCGGATGTAGCCTAGTAAAGCTAAATGCAGATATTTTTTCCCGCGTCACCCTGAAAACGTGGTGAAACGTACCAGTGTTTTGGAGTTGATGCACGCGGACGTACTGGGTGCCATGTAGACCAGGTCACCACCCGGTCGATGCACCTATGCGGTGGCATTCGATGACTACTCATGACACGTGACCATCTATTTCATGAAGGCAAAATCAGAGGTGCTGTCAAAGTTCAAGTTTTGGAAGGCAGCAATGGAGAACGCAACAGGAAAGAGCATAAAAGTCTGCGTTCAGATAATGGCGGTTAGTATACTGACAAGGCGTTCATGACCTACTTGGACTGAAGTGGCACCAAACATGAGAAGGCGGTGCCGTACCCGCCACAGCAAAATCGACTTGATCTACCATGAAAGCATTCACAAGAAGCGATGGGCAGAACCGGTTATCACAGCCGCATGGATTATTAACCGGATTCCGAGTTCGGAGAATGTAAAGATGCCCTAAGAAATCGTTCACCAAGCCAAGCCGTAGTTGAAGCAGATGAAGGTATTTGTATCACTCATGCGCATATCCCGAGAGCAACACCACAAGCTCGATCCCAAGACATTTAGTGCAGATTCATGGGATACGAATATGATGTGAAAGAATATTGGGTTCTCAACGTGACAGCGGGAGAGGTGCAAATCGTGCGCACGGTCAAGTTCATGGAAACGACGTATCATGATCAGTTCATGACGCGTCTCGAAATTGACGAAGATGAAGAAGTTGATGATTCAGAACGTCAACTGCCTTCGTAGGTGACTTCAAGCGATGTTACATCCATCGCCATAGCTAGACGGCAGGATGTGACTAAACATGATGTGACACCAGATGGCGCTGTAATTACTCCGTATGCCGATAATTCGATGATCACTCGTTCACGTGCTCGCCATATTGACGAGACAACTGATCCTACGGATGGGGGAGCAAGTAAAAAGCAAGTGGTAGTACCATCGGAATTCGTACCAAGCGTGAAAAAGTTGATCAAGCACGTGGAAAGGCTGATGATGAGCAACTTGCCATTGAAGGCGGAATGCTAATTGCTGCAACTGAAGAAGTTCCAAGGTCGTATATGACGGGTAATACTCGTGCTCAATGAATGTCATTGATATGAACGCGAACTTACGTTATTGATGACGAACAAGAACTGGATATTGGTTTCCAGGCTGAAGAACCAGCGCGCTTTGGTTACCACTGCGTGTTTGTATTGAAGCGAGATGAAACAGGGCGGATCGTGCGTCACAACTCCCGTCTTGAAACGAAATGCTACTCTCAGCGACATGGTATCGACTACAAGGGAACGTATTCGTCGGTTGACTCTCTGAACTCGATTCGTGCGAACGTTGCGATATTTTGCGAAGATGGCGCAATCGAGTGTGACATCGATACTGCATTCCTCTATGGAGAATTAGATGAAGAGATTTACATGGAGTTACCATGAGGAACCACGAAAATTTTGGGTGAAACATATAGTGGTGACGAAGATCTCGTGTCGTTGATCGAGTAGTGTTTGTATGGCCCCAAGCAAGCATCTCGTGTGTGTAATGAGAAGATTGATCGTCACTTGAAGTCGATGCGATTCAAGCCGACTGAAGCGGACCCGTGCATATACACTCGAGACGATAACAAGCAGACATGGATCGTCAGTCTTTTCCTCGACGACATGCTGATAGCATCACGTGACAAAGATGTAATAATACCAGTCAAGGCACAGATTGTGGAAAAGTCCAAGATAAAGGACTTGGACAAGCTCGATTCATTTTCGGCACCAAAATCGATTATAATATGGACGACAGGACACTTGGAATTTGAGAGCGGGTTTATACAGAGGCTGTTACCAAGAAGTTCGGACAAGAAAATTCAAATCCCAGTCTGATCCTGCTTGAAACATGTGTTCACCTGACGAAAAGTGATGAACCAAAGACCGATGAAGAAGAGATCAAGTTGAAGTCAACCCCGTATCATTCACTCATCGGAAGTCTTATGTACCTGGCATGTGGTACTAGACCCGATATTTCGGTTGCAGTAGTGAAGCTGAGCCGTTTTCTGGAAAACCCCGGAGAGAAAGATCGGAATGCTGGAATTAAGGTGGTAAAGTATCTTTTGAAAACCAAGATCATTGGCATCATCTACGATGCAGCTTTGAGTTCGGAAACGGAAACCGTGATGATTGACGCTCGGTTAGCGGTATGATGGTGATGATGTGCGGTGCTCGAGTGGTTTGAAGATCGATATTTCAGAAGACGGTCACCCTGTGATCGACCGAGCCATAATATATGGCGCTCAGTGAATGTGTGAAGGAAGTGGTGTGGTTGCGAGTGCTACAGAAGGATGCGGGCTCGGCGCAGACTGATGGGACCGTGTGAGGATAACCAAGGTGATATTGACATTGGCATAAAACGTTCGTATGAAAGTTGAAGTTAGCTTTCCTCAGACAATAAGAATGGCCAAATCCATCAAACCAGCCAATCAGATCTCAGGATTGCCGTTAGGTGTGCACTAAGTTTGCACAACCAGACACACACTACAACATCATCACAGCAAGCATGTGCCTTGTTACCCTTGACGAAAAGAAAAGGAGGCTATATTTCATCGAAACTTGATTTGCAAATGAACGAGGGAATTTGTTTTATTGCAACTCCCATGTTGGAGGCTTCAACCTCTAAGCATGGGTAGGAGTAAAGGGAGATAAAGTCGAGAAAGCGGATTGAGACGGTAAAACTTCTTGATTCGTTATAGTATCTTGGTCAAGACACATAGAACGATGATTTCGCCATATTCTCATAAATAATTTTAGCGTATCTCGTGGGGGCAAAAGTTGCTCAGATCACATAAAATACAACATTCCCGAATAACAAGCTCTCAATAATAGCCTCAAAACTTCCCTGTCTGACAAACAATTAAGGGCCTATTTGGACCTACCAGCATTGTTTCGTGATCTTTGGTGTGTTGCCAATCTATTTTGGGCAAGTAAAGATTGCAATTTGAAGTGTTTGGCCGCCGAAGGTGAATTCGGAAAGTGGGAAAGATCGCAATCGCTCCAATCGCTGCGTCCTTTGTGATCTACGTGTCCAAGCGCAGTTGCGGCCTTTCACAATATCAACGCTGAACGAGGCCAACGACACGTTAAGCGACTGCGATGAAGAAGATGACGTCGTAAAAGGGCTAGCTCTCGGTGCAGGGTATTATGGTGTCACGTATTTCGACAAAGAACTCCCCACACGTAGATCCTTACGGGATCCAATTGGGTGACAGAGCTGGTCGAGGGGTATCCAAACCGAATGTTGAACAACTATCACATGACAAAGCCCGTCTTCAGCCGCTTTTGGCCAACTTTGTAGCACTCCATATAGACCAGCATCAGCCGCGTCTGCCGCATGTGTTCCAGCATGTCACGCCCATAGCTATGTAAAGAGCCATGTACTCCCGCTAGAGCGCTGCCACCACCGTGTCACACACATGACGATACGTCTTCAGTGAGAGTTGGTGTAACGGACGATCACCAAGGCCGCAACCTTCGGCAGTCAACTGCATCTCAGTGGATGATGGCTGAAGCACCGCCTCCCAGACGTCCTTGACTTCCCGCTTCTACTTGTGTTGGCGCGCCCCCACACGATAGCCAGTTCCATCGAACTTGCGAAGCTTGGACGAGAAGGCGGGCGTAGTCGCGGATGCCGACGATCCCGAAGCCGAACCTGAGGTTGACGCCGTAGAACGCATAACCGTTTGAAGTGTTGATCGAGCAGAGGAGTCTTGGGGGACTTCTGGTCACCTGGAAAGTTGAAAAGTGAGCTGATTGAAAGGGTTAGAATGCAAAGAGCGCTTCCGGCTCCCAGCTACCTTGTCATCCTATGTGCTCACTCTGTACTTGGTCTTCTCATTGTACTTGTTGATCCTTCTTCCATTTGATGACCCAGAGATACCCCTAGACTTAGGTGGTGCCAGATTGATAGTGCAGATCTCAGAGAACATCGTGGATCCACTCGGTGATGTACCGCTCAGTTGGGTTCCGACACGCCGGCATGTTCTTGGCCCACCGCCGCAATAGGTTTGCTGCGGCTATGCAACCTCACAAATGTGGAGTTCTATCCGCTGGACGAGGAAACCAAGGAGCTGGCGGTGTACATTGTGAAGGCCGATGACCATATCACCCCGACCAAGATCTAGACGCTGGAAAACGCCGTGCCCAGAAACACGCCGATGATCGATGCGATCTGGCCTCGACGTAGCCGGCGGGGAACTGCGAACGGATAAACAAACCTCACAGAGCGCAGACCATAATTCTAAACCTCGTCATCTACGGACACGTTCACGAGGCGGGGCTTATCGGCACCTCGATGCATGTCATCTTCCCGCAGCCGTAAGTGCTCACGACATCGTTACCGCACCCGATGTCGAACCGACCGTACCACAACGAGCCACAGCGGGATAATTACCTTTCGTAAAGGTTTGGGGATCTATTCATATGGGAAGGCACAGAGTGCATTGTAAACACCTTCCGAAGCAACGTACTGGATTCGTTGCTTTCCCCCGTCTCGCTGGCAGCCGTTTTTATTTAGTGCTTGGATTTATGAGTGAGATGACAATTCGTCCATCCTGTAAATTTTCTGAAGTATTATGATTCATGAACGAGATTACAATGGCTCCGTCACTTTGGCAGCAGAGGAAATGATGGTCGCCGTAATTAACATTCCTCTAATTCTAGCTGCGTGGTGTGGACGACCCAAAAACAAACGCATAAGAAGCCGCGGCGAGATCTGCTATAAACAAAACTATCAATGCAGTGGGTGCAAGCACATAGGTCACAATAGCCAAACTTGCAAACGGCGCAGCATTCGCAATAGCAGGATCGAAAAATGACCAAAGAGGGATGGATATATTTTATATCTGCACCAATAAATTTTAGTTGGACCAGACACGTATAAATGTATATGCCAAATATTCTGTATCCTCGGTAAAGGGTACATTTTTTTGTCTTTTTAGCATGTTTTTCAAACACGGTGAGAGAGCACCCCCGCGAAGGGCGCATATTGTGTCCTTTTAGATTGTAAGTCTGTCCGTGCTATCGCCTTTTATTTCTACCAATCGGAATGGAGCGTACTGGCGTACACGTAGAACTTGCTCGTAATTTATCGTGCCACGTCGCCGAAATCACCTGTGTTTTGACCATAAATTTAGAATCCCCATCATATTTCGATATCTTACTGCTACGTGTCCTTAGTGATTCCACCTGGCCGAAAGGTGAGTTGTATAGACACGCGGCGTCAGAGTCCTTCCCACGAGTCACTCTTGTACTCCTTCTGGCTGACAGTGAAACTAGCCGCTGCGCCCGATCGTCCAACTTCGGTAAACAACCATACTTTATTACCGAGTTGGTTACTAAACCTACTAGTATCGCTCAACAATCACGACTTCAGCTTCCGCTGATCTCCTTACAAACGTTCACGTTTGTCGATCTTCTCAACAAATCACACTGCAGGCGTCGACTTACACCTACAACTGCCATGATTCCGTTAAAGCCCCACAATGCGACTACTAACGTTCGCCAGCCTTACCAACGTCCGCTTTCAATAATTCTCAATGGACCGAACCTTCGTCTCGCTGAGCGACGGAAAGAAGAAGGGCAACCTTCTTCAGATTCCGGTTCCAGACTGGAACAACGTTGGCTCGTAGGAAACGTGTCCAACGCTTGAAGGGATGCTGATCTAGGCTGCAAGTGAAGCAACACGACGTGCTGTACAGACAAAGCGTGAAAAGCGCGTTGGGAAATATCTGATTCGTGGTGGAAATGACTTCACTGCCAAGCATGCTGGCAAGAAGAAAGGCAAGTGCTTCAACTGCGGGAAGCGAGGCCAAGAGTGTAAGTCGAAGCAGCGCTTTAATGAGTCGTCTAGTAGTGATGTGGACGCGGGGCCAGCGATGACAGTGCCAAGAGTGGATTTGCTTTCCAAGTCAGCGAACATGCTGGTGCAGACTGAATCATCGACTCCGAAGCTTCGAGTCACATGACTAGACGCACCTTTGAAAAATATTGCACCCTGTAGCGGGGCTACAGATTCGGTCAACCTCCACATTACTGCAACACGCACTAATGGATACATTCGCGAGGGCCACATTGCAGTGTGGCCTCCATTCATAGCAGGAAGCAATATTATTGACAGAAAGCAATAGATATCAGCCAATAAGGAACATGCATTAGGACAGAGATTCTGACAACAACTCGTTGGCAGATCCTCTCTTTATAGATATCAGTTTTAGGAGGCAAGACCAAAGTTAAAATTCAATTCAGTTCTCATTTTCTACCAAAAAATTACTAATTGTCTTTATGTAGACTTTACTATACTTACAGAGCAAAGTATATTTAATCTAATTTAACTACACTTACGCTTCCTCCTACACGTCGCTCACACGTGTAAGCTAAAGTAGTGAGCTAAGTAAGCCCACTACTCACCCAATTGGAGTGACGACAGCAAGTGGGTTGACCCTCAATGCACAAATGCGCAAAAGCGAGGGAAGGTTTGGCTGCCGCTTGTAAATGATGGTGCGTACACTTTTGAAAAGCTGTTGTTCGTGCCAGGACTCCAGCGCCATTTGGTAAGCCTGAAAAGTGTAGGGGCTGCAAGACTCACTGCGAACTTTGATCAAGATCGGTGTGTCATCACGAGTGGTGATTCACAACTGGTTCCAGCTCGGAGTGACAGTGGTTTGTATATTGCCAAGTCACCGGCATCGACACATGGGTGGAGGCAAACATGGCGCTTAGTGAACGTGATTTGAGTCTGTGGTATGCTCGTCTTGGTCATCTCAACACTCGAGATCTGAAGATGGCGCTGTGATCGAGTGATGTTGGGCCTGTGAGCTCTGTGCTAGCTCCTTGTGACGCTTGCATAGCACGGAAGCTAGCAAATGTGTCATTTCCTGCAATGAAGGTTCAAGCTCTAATGCGTGGCTAAGCTCGCGTCGCCATTGACTACGTCGGTCGATGGAAACTACATAGCCCGATGGATACACTGGAATGGTGAGCATTATCAACGAGTCATTTCATTTGACAGCAGTGTTCCCGCAACTACAAGGGCGCAGCCACAGAACTACGTGCAATCCGGGAGTGCATCGCCATCTTGAAAGCTGCGGTGCCTAATGTGAAGGTTTCTGTGCTCAAGCGTGACAACTGGTATATCGTTGGCGAGATTGCTGACTTTTACAGCAAGACTCGAGCAATGTTTCAGGCAGCTGGACTGAGCAAGCGCTTCTGGAGTGATGCTGTTCAAACGGTAGCTTTTGCCTTTCCTGGACCCTCGCAAGGAAAGACCAACGGAGAAGCTCACGGGGCGCCCACCTTCGCTGAAGAAGATGTGGGCGTTTGGATGCAGCGCCCAAGTTCTGGTTCCCAAGCCTCAGAGACAGAAGCTGGATGCGAAGGCCGTGAGGGGGTACGAGAAGGCGGGTGGTTACCGGTTTGGATCCCGATTGTCAACGAAAGCAGTGGCAGCATTGCCACTGCTCTCACAGCAGTATTCTGTGGGTCTGAGATGCCCAAGGATAGGGTGGTGACAACGGACGCAGACATGCCAATCATTGTGCAAGTGGCGACGGTAGCACCAAGTGACCCATGTGTAATTTCTCCCATCCGATGCATGTCGATGATGAAGGCAGTCGTGTGCTAACTTTTGGCCTTTCATCCTAAAACTGATATCAATAAAGAGAGGCTCTGCCAATGAATGGTTGGCAGAATCTCTGTCGTAATACATGTTCCTTACTGGTAGATATCTATTGATTTCTACCAATAGCGTCGTTTTCCTATTATCAATAGGAAAGCAACGCTACAAAGTGGCCCTCCCGAATGTATCCATTAGTGCATGTTGCACTAATGTGGAGGTTGGCTGAATGTGTAGCCCCGCTACAGCAGGTTGCGCCGCAGTACGCGCGTCAAGAAGAAAACTATCCGCCGTCTGGAGTGTGAAGGCTCACACAATACGGTCGAGTGCGCTGGCAACAGATGTGCATGACCCCCTCACGCTACAGGAAGCTATGGCGCGCCCGGATACAGAGCAGTAGCGTGAAGCCGTCAACCAAGAACAGGAAAGCCTCAGACGCAACGGCACCTACGAGGAAATATTTCCTCCTGGCAACATCAAGCCAGTTCAGACGAAGTGGGGGTTTCGGCGAAAACCCTTCCCTGACGTACCACTGGCCAAGTACGAGGCGCAGGTTGCCAAGGCCTTCATGCAGCAATATGGCGTTGACGACACTAAAACGGCCAGCCCTGTCGCGCGACACGAGTCAATTCGTGATGGACTTGTCTTGGCGGTTCAACTAGGTTGGTGGGATTTGCAACTGGATGTTGAAACTGCTTTCCTGAACAGTGAACTTACACAACATATTTACGTGACCCCATCAACAGAAGGAAGTAACGCAGCCAAGGTATGGAAGCTGAAGAAGGGGCGTTATGAGCTTAAAGAAGCTTCTCACGCCGGGTACGATAAAGTGACTCGCTATCTTCTCGGGATTGGTTTGGCCAATGTCAATCTGGCTCATGCGACTTGGTGAAGCGGGAAGCTAACAGCATCGTCGTGATTGTGCTCTATGTAGATGACATGCCGATCTTTTACAACAAGCAGTCGGAACGGATGGAATCAGAGGCCGACATCACAGAGAACTTTGCGATCAACACATGTAGTGCAACGAACAGCTTCGTGGGTGTGGAGCTTTTGTGGATTGTCGATGGCCAACGCTGCAGATTGTGCAGCGCAAGTGCAGCTCCGCAGTTGTGAGCTGATTCGGAAAGTATGGCTCGATGCGTGCATCTCGAACGCCAATATGTTATCGATCACATGTACAAGAGCTGCATTTGCTTGTGCCGCATGTTATCCCTGCACCACCTGGCCCGATTCGATTCCCACGTAGTCACACCAGATGCACTAGCCCTCAGGCGAGGTGGCATCTCATGCTCAATATTGAAAATGCCGATGTGGTGAGGTCTAACGCGGCTTGTGTGGCTAGGAGGAGACCTACTCGATCAAGGTAGTCGGTTGAATGGATTGAGAAGCTCAATGTACGCTCAACTTTGTTCTTATTTTCTCCCTTTCCTCCATTGGCACCAGTTTGATTGGTGAGCGGAGGCGTTGTTGTTTTGTATTGTTTATGAGGTCATGCTGCCGAAGATGCTCATCGTGCTGCTCAAGCGGCTTTTCCCACTGTTCGAGATGCTGGTCGTGTTGCCCACGATGTTCGGCGTGCTACCTTCACTGCTGGCCATGCTGCCTATGATGATTGGCGTGCAGGCCTCAATACCGGTCGTGCTCCCCGAAATGCGTATCCTCCCGTGTTCCTGGATGTGCTACCCATGATGCTAATTGGGCTTTCTGAGATACCGGTCGCGGTGCCCGATATTCTGGCCGTGCCGCCCGAGATTCTCGCTGTGCTGCCCAAGCCGTTCGCCCTGACGATCGATGTGGTTCGCCCTAGCGATCGATGTGGCCATCGCCCTACTCTAAGCGCTTGTCGGCCTACCCTAGACGCTCGGTGTGCACCCCGAGATCGTCACACTGCTGCCCGAGAAGTTCGTCACGCTGCGCAAGATTCTCATAATGCTGCCCAAGCCGCTTGTCGTGCTACCCAAGGACTCCCCGCGCCATCCGAGGTGCCCGCTGCGCTACCCTTAGCGCATGCAGCCCTGCCTACCTTAGACTCCTGTCACGCTGCCCACAATACGTTTCTTGCTGTCCAAACTGGTAGCCGTGTTGATCAAGATTGTCCGAGATGCTGACACACTGCTGTTGTTCAGTATATAATCGCTGCTTGGAATGCGGTTAAATAAGAGTTATGAATCGTGCGGTTTTCATCTCCAAGCAGGCGATATATCTCATTTCGTATAAACCGCCTTGATAACCGGATAGTGTTTCTTAAGCGTCAATGCACGATTTGTCAGTAGTATAACAATTTATAGTGTTCTAAATGAACATAATGGATTGGCACCGATAGCGACAGTATAACAAGTTGACAAAAGCAACCGACAACCGAAAAATGACATTATGTTTTTAGCTTAACGTTCAATATGTCCTTAAGCATGTGTATCAGGAGGAAAAAATGCCTCAGAGGCACGAGTGACGACTGCACGAAAAATCTGTAATTTTTTATGTTACACATACCGTAAATGTACGGGCTTCACTTGACACAAACGTACCGTTTGTTGATTCGTGATGAACACACCAAAAGAATCTTCTAGTGACCTTGCCGCACTTACTGGATCAGTCGGTGCCTGTTCGCTAGTTGACCTATGAGCTTCATTGAGTTCGTACAGCGCAGACAACCTTCGCATGTTTCCTTTCTCTGAAAATAGTTCGTTAGTGAGATAATATCTGTGAAATTTGTCCCAGCATGTAAGATCTTTTTTGGGCACATATAATTCTTGCGCGCATTGTTATACACGCCTCGGCAAAGGCAAACATTGTGTTTGCCACAATAATCGGTCGTTTCAGTTGGCCAGCGATCTTCCCAACTACAAGCAACACACCCGCTTCTCTTGTGACGACAGGATTTGAGTATGCGCGATGAAGCTACGGCGACACATTGCTTTTGCGGACTACCATCTCCGTTAACCGACACAAATAATTCCTGAGGGTTTTCACCGCTGTATTCCCGTTGTATATCATCCTCCGTACCGTTAACTGCATCAAATGGCATTCTTTCGTCGCTAGGAGCATCGGCGCACCTCCCTGATATAAGTTCTGATGCCAGTTCGATGATGAATGTTCGGTGGGGTCTCGTTGCTTAGTCGTATCGATTACAAGCCGGCTTGTCAGGTAGGTATTCGATCATGCAACGTCAACTAGGGCTAGAGCTAACTTTTTGTGCCACTTTTATACGAGTTACCACCGGCTAGTGAGAAACGAGACCGAATTTGATCTAGACGTTCGACGCCTTGCATATACGGATTGTACTCTTTCACACGTGTGGGTCCCGGATAACTTTGAGCAGTACCCCCTACAACCGATCCACATGCGAAACCGTAGATGCATCTGCATTCGAAATGACCTCACTTCCAAAATGGCGCGAAAGAAGCAGCGCTACACGGTCAAGGAGAAGAGGGAAGGCGCGCCGCTCGCCATGCGAGTGGGTGTCGAAGAGGTAGCGCGCCAGCTCCTGTGCCCCCGTCCCACAGTATTTGACTGGTGGAAGCAAGCCGACCAGCTGCTAGCGTTTCAAGGCAGCGCACGATCGCCAACGCTGAAGGGGCAGTATTTGTACAATATTGCCATCACACCATGAAGCCGCAACAATTGCTTGGTCCGCACGCACACCTTGGCGGAGATCGCCACAAGACGCTTTTTTTGTCATGTACTGTATCGTTAGGGAAATGCTTGCTAGTGTCTCGTACAGTTCCGCGGGTATACAACCCGTGAAGCCGTAGCGCCTGCAGTAGTTGGACGGACGTGTAGCAGTTATCCATGTGCACAATGCGATTCGAGCCATAGAGGGCCTAGGTACCTCGAGTACCAGCTTTCGAATGGAAGCAACTTAGATTCAGCCCACTCTTGCTGAAGCTCCAGGGCTTGATTAGCAGGTAGCACGCCATCGAGCCTATCCGAGAGGTCACTATTACAGTGAAAACGATAATTGACTGTAATCCATGTTGTTGTACAACACAGCATATATAGTCGAAAGTGATATGTCTGTAGGTTTCATCCGGTTGAATACGATGCAGCGCCGTCCAAATTTAGTTCGACATGCCCCACTAGACTCATCTAGTGCTACGTTGCGGCCCATTTCGACGTACATTCCACCTGTAAATTTTAGGAGGTTCCGGAGCGGTCTAATTCTGGTAGCAGGATCGCGTTGTGTCGGTGGCTTTGACGCACGAAAGCAAAAACACTTTTGAATTAATTTGAAGCGTCTCAATGGCATGATATGCTCAAGATCAGTCGAACCGTGATTACCAAGTATCGCGTCTTCAGACTGCACCCCCCAGTAATTTGCATATTCCCCTTTGTCATTGATCGTCATCAAGAAGAGAATTCCCACGAATTTCATGAGTTCAGAAAGCGCGCCAGGAGGCAATAACTTCACATTTTTCACAGCAGCATATGCGTTTACTTCGCTTGCAACTTGTCTCCAAAAGTACAATGGTACGTAAGCAAGAAAACTAGAAGGTGCAGAATGCGTAAATAGTCGAACGCTTCCGTAGCGTACTCGAGTGGATGTTGATCCGTTACTATGGCTGTATAGATCTGCTGGACACTACATCTGGACACGCGGGTCAAATTTCATTTTTTTATAGTTTCCACTTTTCGTAAACTCGTTGGGATTGCCTGTTCTGAGACAAACTCTATGTATCTATCAACCTCCACTAGGTCATCGAGAACTACATCTGGTGGAGAGTCTTTGCCATCTGAAGTAGCGGTCAGTGCGCTCCAGGTGGGCCTCGACGTCGATCGCGTGAGTATTCTGTAGTTTTCAATGCCACGTTGTAGAATGCCGATATTGACTGACTGGGTGTGCTTATGACGTGTGAAAGCAATCAAACAGTTCACGCACACCTCATGCCGCTGCGGTAGGCTTGGTGGTGTAACCAAATCGACAACAGCAACACTTGAAGCAGGTTCAGAAATAAGTCCAATACCCCTCTGAGCGTCATCAACTGAATTACGATCACATGATTCTTCAGCATCCAAATCTTGGGAAAGGATGCCCCTATCTCCGCGGCCTCCACGAATTCCACGGCCACCAGTACCGTCACAGCCTCCACGACTTCCACGACCACCGGTACCGTCATCCATCGCCTCCGCGAGTACTACGGCCACTACAAATACCTCGACCATCATGGTCTCTGCTACTTCCGTGACCACCCCGAGCAGCATGGCCGTCAGGAGCATCATGCCCGCCACGGTTGTGACACCCCATTTGTTCAGCATGCCCACCGCTACATGGATTTGGCTGGATGGTGTCCCCCCACCCTGCAATCTCAACTATGTTGGTATCACTGGTTCTAGCTGGCCCAACTTCAGGGCCTTCATCGTCGCTCGTTGGTCCTGCACGTTCACTGGTATCTACATGGGCAAGTTTAGCGCATGTACCAGTGTTATCGACATCTGCAGTGCCAACTTCAGCGATCTCAGCGTTGTTTAACGGTCCGCTACGCTCACCACTATCTGTACTTCCGGCGATATTAGAGTCACAAGGGCTCGGCGGTTCTCCGCGGTCTCGATGCCCAACGTCGTTGCCTTCACTAGCACCATTCTGGCTTCCTCTATGATCGCTATTTGATTGAATACAGCTGCTGCTGCTAATACGACTTTCAAATGTAACAACTCACATCTATTAGATTGATATGCACACTCTTCTTCCACGATAATGTCCTCTCTAGAATTTGTAGCACCGTCTCCAGTTCGGACTGTACGCAATTCACGTCTCTCACAATTCTCTGTGTTATGGCGACCACGACTCGTGCTTCCATCAGTGCAAGCAGCAGCAAAAGTACCCTCATCGAATAAATTATCATTCGGTTGAAAGCGATTGAAGCGTAATGAGACGTTGCCGGGGTCTGACACGACACGGACCCCTGTATCGTTATGATTTTGTAGTAGCCAATAGTAGTGTTTTTTTCTTCACCGCCACAATCTGTAACGATAACGCTGTTGTTGACTGCATACTGACATTCTAATTCCTGTTCGTAGCCGCCATTACGAGCAAGCCTTTCCTGGGAATTTGCGGGGAGCTCCCTGAAAGGCAGTAATCGGACCGTGTTGCCGTCCGTTTGAATCAATTGGACGCTCTGCTTTCGATAGTAGGCAACAAGAGCCTCCTCCCCTCGAAAATAGTCAGTGTCTTCTACACTGTCTGGATTACAGCCAGGTTTGACGTATCGGAAGCTGCTATCCAGACTACGCAGAGGTGGAGGTTTTGAACTCCACCCTTCACGACGCAGAACCCGCCATATTGCCTTGAACAGTACGCTGTCCGCTGTGAAGAAAAGATCAAAGTAAACGGACATTTATTACGACAATATACAGTAGACTTAGCCGTTTACCTTGCGATTCATCCAGTTTAGCTGTCATGGCATTCGTCGGCGCTTCGCTTCACTCTCCACGGCCGGAAGCATAGCGCGTTTCCCACTGTGTGGCATCGTTACTCGTTCTGAAGTGATAGGGAAGAGAGATCTTGTGGTCAAGCGAGGTATTTGAAACATGATCCGACCGAAAATGATGGGGTATTAGATTTTAAATTGTAGTCAGTGCGCAGCAGTCAGCATTCAATTGCGTGCTCATGAAAGATATAGCGAAGATACGCTACTCCCATGGCTACCTTTCGGCTGTTGTTGCCATGGATCTGGCGCTTGTAACTACATGTAGTGCTTGGGCCAATCACGTAAGAGCGCCGCCCTTTCGGAAGAGCCTTCCGTCACCAGAGTCTTAATTAAAACATTTTGACCTACCAGGAAGCGTAATTTGACCCCCTCGGTGGGTGCATTTTGCCTCCTCCTACAGTATTTGCTAACTTCTTGGATTTGTACAGTATACCAACTTACTGTGTTCGCGAAAGGGTTAATAATCACATTTGTTGAGACCGTTTTGCGGTCTCCCGCGCTCGAGCGGTCTTGAGTTGGTGACGGTTTAGTTTCTAGATGAACGTAAAGGCTGTGAGTGTTGCATACAGAGCTCAATGCTGTAGCTGTCGTCGCCGCAGGCAGTTCCTGGTATTGATTCTTCGATCACGTATCAGAGAACATTACTACCTAACGGTTGCTAGTCCGTTTTGCGGTCTCCACAAAATGCGAGAGGCATTTACGTCACCTACCCCTAGGAATTGCGAGTAGGCTGCTGTTTACGATTTGCGATGTTTTCTGAAGTCCCACTGGCCATTTTACTTTAGTGCTACCAATTCCTCGTCCCGCCATCTTGTGGATGGCAAGCTTATCCTATGCTACTCCCCACACCTTTAGTATGAAGGGTTTTATCAGATAAAACGCTTCATACAGATAGTGCTTATCTGTCATTAAATTATTGTTGTCAGTTCTCTAACGAACGCTAGACATCAGACTCTGATGTCTAGCATTCGATGATCAGACGAAGATCGACCACAGGTGTCCTGCGGGTCGACTGCCTTCTGCACATGAGTTCCAAAGAGGTTGTAGTACCATTTCTTGTCAACACCGAACGTCTGAATGAGTGACGAGTCCTCTGCAGCAGCCTTATCATAAAGATCCGCCGCGTCTAGAAACTTCATTGCGTCAACCTCCTGATAGCTTCGCCCTGTCATCTCCTGAAACTTACGCACGCGAAAGTCGCGCACAAGCTTGCCCACGGTGACACCATCGGGTGTTTTCACGTGCTCGTCGTCCACAACATTGGCATCTAACTCTGGATCAGACGTCATACTGCGTCTGTTCCAGTTAGCCGAGCCATTTGCCAAGGACACGTCGTCGATGACCACCAACTTGCTGTGGATGTAGATGTCCAGATCTGTCTTCATCGGGTATAGCTTGTATTTGTCTGGAAATGTTTCCTTCAGTGGCTGCACGTTCTCGTACATGGACTTTTCGTAGCCACCAGCATTGGTAAGTAACTCCGGTGGCTGAACAACGACAATTAGACGCTGTAGAAACGGCAACACTTTCATTAGTGCATCCAACAATTGTGGGACAAGAATGAAGTACTGGTCCTCGATGTAAATGAAGTTCCTAGCGTTCTTGATCGCTTTGATACGAGCTTGAAAAAGAGAATTTTCACCGTATGGAGCAAACTCCCAGTGTTTATACTTGCAGCTAAAAGTTCGTACAATCTGAACATTCTGTTTGCCGAGCTTTGAAGTGGTATTACTACTGGCGTAGTCCAGTGGTGGTAGAAATGAGTACTGAGGGTTCTCAAAATCGACCAGGTCACCTCCAAGGCTTTGCGTCGGTAGATATGGAGAATTCCATCTAGCAATGAAGTTGTTGGTCACATCTTTTGCAGCCGGCCCGTGAATTCGCATGCTGCTGTCGACCCAGCCTTTGTTGCGAAAATGAATCCCAGACTCTTTCCGAATTGCTGATACGTTGTGGTGAATGGTATCCCAGCGGTCGTTAGACAGATCGATGCCTCCCACGTACGCAACAGGGTGCTCATCTCGCCCGGACGAGTTTCCGGCCGCAATAACGAGTGTCTTTTGATGCTGGGATGACATGCCGTGCGGAAGTCTATCATCAAAGATGAACAGGGCGTTGCCATCGTTAATGCCGGACTTCGGGAGCTTGTTCATACGATTTCTCACCTTAATGTCCTGGAAGAAGAGGAACTAGGTCGCCCAACCTAGAATCTTGACATCTCCACCACGCCTCACAATACTCCCAAATACCACATCGAAGTTCGACTTGGCGCCGATCGGATCCACGTCAGGCGTCAGGGGGATAAGGTCAGTATTCCAAGCAGCTAGTAGCACACGATCATTTTCCTTTGTCGTCGAGAGGTCCTTGTACGCCGAATCGAAAACCTCTTTCGTCGCGGTGAATGTGACAACCGAGTTGCCTTGTGTGTAAGTTGACATGTCGCTTCGAGGAACATCGCCGCGAGACTGAGTGATTTCCTCCTGTGTGAGGAACCAGTCCGTGGCTTTTAGAAGAGGCTGCACCATTTTCACGTCCGAGTCGTTGGACTTGTCGCCTTTGGTCCTTCCACTACCAGAGCCCGAGTCGTCGTCGTCGCTGAACAGAGATGAAAACGACCAAGCCGAAGAGGTTGCGGGAACCAATGCCAGCATGAAAATCACAACGAAGGTGAGCCTGATTATACGTTGGAGGTACACGGCGAACATATCGGACAAAACTAAAAGCTTACACCGGAAAATAGGTGTTTCTTTTGACGTTGAAATGCTTATGAACGACGGGAACCCGAGAGGACTCCGAGGCTCGCAGTCCTCCCCGCACGGAGTCCGAGCACCCGGAGTGACCCCCCCCTTTTCCGACCGAGGACAAGGAGATACCCCGTCTATTTGAAGTGATCAATGTTGACGTGCAGCTGATGCCACAGCAACAGAGATAAGGGGAATTTGTACTATAAGATCTGGGAACGCGTGGTATGCTAAGGTCTGTCAGACTTTAAAAAACAGCAGGAAATATCCGTGGGAACATGACGGTAGAGCCTATCCTACGAATAACCTTAGGATGGGATATCCCAAGCTGTCGCCATACACCTCGCCTGGTGAAGCTGGCTTGTGGCACTCCGAATGGAGGAGTCTGTGGTGTTGCTCCACGACCACAGGATCTGTAATTCGCAGTTGGAAGAACTGTCGTTTGGGGCTGGATTTTGGATGCAATCGAGTAACATTGGGTCAACATTTATCCCTACCATCCAAGAGAGATTAACCAAACGACACTTGGGTAGTAAAGTGATGTCCACAGCAATCCAGAGTGAAACGCTGGCATAGGCACCACCCAGCACCGGCAGGACGTTACGCGAGGCATCTACGATGTCTGTCGTGTTGATATCTCAAATGTGGGATGGTGCAAATTGAAGTGACTACACTGAGACACCCGCATATCTTGGCCCACGAGATCGTTACCGCCAATAATTGCCTGCGTGAGACGTCACCAATGGACGGAAAAAATTTTTACGGTTCATATGCGGACCAGGTCTTGTGATTTGAACAGGGAATTAAAGGCTATTTTTACAACGAATTAGAATAAAAATCCGCGAGGCCTCAGAGAGACCGTTTGCAACCAAAGCGAAGCGAAGGTCTGCAATGGTCGGCGCGTGGGCCGGAGGAGGTACACTAACAAGAAGATGATATCGATTTCGCGACGCCTTGCCCGCCATGAGCGAAGCAAAATTGGCGGTGCAAACGAGGAGCTAATTACCTGATCAAATCACGAGACCTGTTCCGTATATGAACAAAAAAAGGCAACCCAATGGACGGCTCAACTCAATTGCCGTCATTGCCACGTTCATGGATAATGCTCCATTTTCCTCGGCTTGACACGCGTTTGTCTGTTAGTGCAGATATACTTCATGGCCAAGTATTCGTGGCAGCCATATTGAAGGTTATGACTGGCAACACCAAGGACCTAAGAGGCAGTAAACTTAAATTTGTTTAAATTTGAAAGTTGTAAAATTGTTTGTGATAATAGTAAACATTAATTTTAAAATAGTTTTTTTTAAATCAGCATTAATATTTGATTGTCGGCATAGTTTCAATTGGAAGGTCCACCCTTTTTAGTTTCTCAGGAGTACATGTATATGTTGAGCGCGCCTGAAAACTTTTGGGAGATATTGAGAACAAGAGGCCAATACGTTATGGCTATATAATACAACCAGTTACCGTTATTACTGTTGAAACTTACAAAAACCCTGCTTTGAATTCGTACATGTTTCTGCTTCGAGCTGCGCACTCCCCCGGGTCCACCCGCTCGGGTCCCCAATATTATTATACCTATCCACTTAAAACTAAGTACAGGTCGCACCTCCATGTAGTCTCACCAAAAATCGAGGCGACCATCAAGACCTGTCGACCAAAGCGACAGCACTTTCAGATTGGGACAGCTACGACGGAGTAGATTCTCCCCCAACTTCGATTCAAAGTCAGTGCCGACATCATGATGACACACTAGCCCTGATGCGACGGGGACAGCGCGTCTACCGTGGCCCACATGATAACTAGCAACTCTTCTTAAGATCGCCGCGAAATGTCTTTCATTAGATAAGGCGCCTGGAGGAAAGTGGCTACATAATGTTGCGCCTATGTTACTCGATGACATCCTCGGGAGGAGGAGAATGTTGTAAGTGGCTGTAATCGAGTAACATTGGGTCAACATTTATCCCTACCATCCAAGAGGGATGTAATCAAACGACCCTCGGGTAACAATGTGATGTCCACAGCAATGGAGAGTGAAACGCTGGCATAGGCGCCACACAGGCAGAGTTTGATATTAGCGTGTTTTTCTTCCAATTTAATATAGTATATCTCTATTTGTGGCGCAGTAACTAATATTGTAATATTAGATCTGCAATGACAGTCTTAGCCACTATAGTAGTATTACTATAGTAGTTGAATATTAATATCATCGACCATCTAAGAGCTCGGATCATCCGTCACACTACCCTCGCTCTCAGCCTACATGCACCGGATTTCGATCTGGTTGTGCTTCAACAGAACCTGCATTTCCACGCGTTGGTTGTCCGTTCTTGTGTGTCGACTGCTCATAACCATCCCACTCGTAGAGAATACGCGCTGTTGAAACGCGTTAGAAGGAGCTCTACCTAACCAAACACGAGCTAGCGCAGCTATAGATGGAAAACAGACACTTCCAGTCTCTCGAAACAAGCGCAGAATATCGACAGCATCAACCCTCCAGCGGACTACACCGCCGTGTCGATGGGCACCGATGCGGGGCCTGGCGATGTCACAGACTTCCACTGGTACAAGTGTAAAGCGCTGCAAATGCGCTCAAAGAGACTTCCGCTATCGTAAAATTCATTGCTGCATAGGTGGTGAACACCACGGCCACACACCACACAAGGATCAGTGGTGGTTAGCTCTGTCCAAGAGCAAGTTACTCTGGCACATTTCATGGTATCAAGTAGCCAATCTGGTGACGAGAGAGGTACGCGGTTCTTGTGTAGCGGGAAGATTGAAAAGTGATGGCTAAGTTGTGCATGCACTTGATCACTATTGAGATCGAGGAATCCCCCACTGATAACTGTGTGCTCGTGGGACGATTGCAGCTTGCGAGCGTCGACACATACACAAGATATTTGTCGACAGTGGTTTCTTTCGCAAACCATTCCTGTCGTCCCCAAACAGAATCATTATCGAATCAGAATGCACGTTGATCAACACCAAAGGCGACTAGGCACTACGGGTTGTCTTCCAAGCTGATATATTTATTGCTTTGATTACGGTGCAAACCTATGCAACTCACTATCTCCATAGTAATTCCTTCTAAAATGCATTTTGACTGGCTCACGAGCCGCCAACTGATGTTTTGTTATCGCTCAAGATCCAGTAAGAATATTTGGTTAATAACAAGTACTGATCTGTTAATACGTGTCACACACACTGAAGTGTCACTCAACGCACGGTGTGTGTACCACACTCGTGTAACCCCGTTACACCCCCCCCACACACACACAAACCGTGGACACGAGGTGTCCATGACTGTCGCACCAACTAGCTTGTCCATTCGCATCACGCGAGGTTCTAAGGAACGTTTCTGGCGCCGAGGGCCCTTGTATATCCCCAGGCCACAACGCATCTTGGTCTTCGCCCCAAGGAACGCCATCACTCCCCCGTCGCTCCTCCTGCCGTCTCGGCCTCAGAGACCCCACCTGCGCCTTCTAAGCTCTCGGTCCCTGGCTACTTCGCCGAGTATAGACGCTGTCACGGCCCATCTCTGATGGAGAACGCTGGTGATGGAGCGCAAGCTCCTCGTCGCCGTCCGCGCGCGCGAGCCTCTCTTTGAGGACAGCGACGACGAAGGGGAATTCCAGATAGACTAAGATGAGTAGCCAGACGAAGCCCCAGGCTCTTCGAACCAATCCAGAAGTGGGACGACGGGTCCGCCAGCTCGGGACGCGTCCTCTCGGGTGCTGTGCACCCCCAATCCGTTCCCTCACCGCCTTGTTGGTCTCTTGGCTGTGAGTGAGCTCTCCAAGCCCCGCGATCAGCCTAAACACGAGGTGAATGTCTCCATGGAGGTAGGCGTCATTAGCAAAGACCAGGACGAGGTTCAGTCCCGACAGATAAAGCGCGAGCTCCAAACTCCTGCGTCGAGACGTCTCGTGGTCCGGTCACTACTGATGCCTAGCGTCCGCGAGTTTGATTTCCAGCCACGCGACCCGGCAGAGGCAGTTCGCCAAGCTGTGGCTTGCTTCGCAGCTATTAAATACCTATATCATAAGTCCAGCAACTCGTACGCCGGAAAAGCTGATACAGCGCACTGCGCTCTTGGAGCGCCCCCTGTCTCCGCAAGTTACCACACTCTCCGAGTAGCATGAGTGCCTGCGAGGCCAAGGCCAGTGAAACTCGGTGCCGCCCATGGGGACTTACTCCGTGGTGCTCCAACTAGGAGGGGGTTCTACAGAGTATGCTGCTTGGTTTGAGCTCTCGGCGGAGAAGTCTCGAAGACTAAGCTCCATGGATACTCTCCGAGTTAGCTTCGCTGAAGTCGATGCTCGTCTAGAGCGTCGGCTCCGCTTCGACTTCGCGAGGCTCCGGGTCAAGTGACGGCTGACCGCCGGCTTCCAGTCGCGGTCACGTGCGGGAGACATCCACTATGCTCCTTTGACCCCGTCGGCTTCTCCTGTCCAAGACGAGGAAGTTGCTGTGGCTCGGGGTCAGCCTCGGGGAGTTGGTGCTGACCCAGCCGCGCTCCAGCCTATCGCTAGGAAGCGCGAGGCAACCGACGACGCGGTCGCGAGCCCTCGGGGCGATGTTGATCTCTCTGACCAAAAGCGTCTACGAAGCCAGGGCAATCCTGCCGGAGGGACACCTCAAACTCCCATGCGATTTCAGAGTGGGGGTTACCTCTCCACTTTACCAGATGTTGTATATGCCCACGGTACCGACGTTTCGCTAGAATACGCTCCCCATGATAGTGGCGATTCCCCTGCTGGTCGAGCAACGCGGGAGACGGGCATCGTGCTGCCGCAGAGTCCTCGCCCGATGTCGGGCGCTGTGGCTTAGGTCTCGCAGAGTCCGATCCAGCTTCGGTTGCTCGTCCGAGACGTTGACTAGCGCGTCTATCGCTGTTACGATGATATTGAATCGCTGCACCAGCGGTTGGACTTGGCCCAAGTTCCTCGCGAACTATGGGATCACCTTTGTGATCTTGGAGGCCGGGTGGATGCTCTTGAACGCTGAGTGCCGTATTGCCAGAACGCTGTCCGTCACGACAAGGGGACTCAGTGAACGCTGGCTGTGCTCTGTGGTCAGATTGACCTGCTGACCCGCCTACGAGAGGCTCCGCACGGTCACTATCCCTTGACTGCCCCGGCGGGGCCTCTCGCTGCGAGCCCGGCTCCCCTTCCAAACGCGTCGATGACTCCCTCGACCCCAGGTCCCCAAGGCTTACATGGGCCGGGTCAAGGTACGGCTTAAGCAAGCCTACGTAGAACACGGGGGTGTACACATCTTCTTAGGAAGATTGAGCGTATACGCTAGACCCTTCTTGGCCACGAACTTGAAAGGTCCAATAAAGCGGTTGGGCTTATTTATGCCCACACTGGTCTGTTCTACTCGTCGCTGCCGTTAGACAACTCAGAAGCCGATTACTTCTTGTCCGTCACTTCCCCGTCCACTATACACAGCGGGAGTATGTTCGGGTCGCCGTCTTAGGCACTCGGGTGCATGCCCACACGCGCTTACCCTACTCGTCGCCCCGTCATACAATTCGGAAGCCGGATGCATCCGGTCCGTTACCTCAGTGCTGAGAACGTTTCAAGGTCGCTTGGCAGCCGCCCGTACCCACTCCCTCTCGATATCGAAACCACCCCGCCAACTAATGCGGTCAAATCAGAGTCGTTCGTCGTTGGTTCTTCACGCAAACCGTCAAACCCGGAAGGACTATTCACTAGCCGTCAAAATCGGAACTACCTATGTGGCATAGAGGGGTTGCCAGTTCTGCGATCAGATTGATATATGGCGACGAGATCGAGTTATGCGAGACGATCGGCGATGGGTGCAAACGAGCTTCGCGGAACGTTCCCAATCAAGGCAAAGTTTACGGGTGGAGTTAAGTATCCGGGTTTAGGGAGGTAGCGAGGTGTGCCGATCCGATTGCCATGGGTATGCATCGATCTGATCGAGATGGATATTGGGGTCCAATAGTGAGTGACATTGGTGACCGACCTCTAGATTGGCGGTGATCCAGATCTAGATTCAGAACGGTCAAGTTCCAGATCCAGATCGATATGGTGCAATCATTTAGTCGACCCCGAGGGATTCAGCATCAAGCGCAGGTACTATCATATGGGCACATTCAGTACCGTGGGAGTGGTACACCCAAGATCTCAGGAGCCAGTGCAGCTGGCAGCTCCGGAGCCAGTGCGGCGTGCGGCAAGAGGGATAGGCAGATAGTGTTGGGTGGTTTTGGTTAGACTTCTACTTTTGCCTTCTAGTAAGATAATCAACTGAGGTTTCCTTGGACTATCCTCGCGGTTTCCTATTCCGAGCGGGAACTTATATTGGCCCCCGACGATCCAAGGGCCGCGAAGACGCCCAATGACCACCGGCCCCGACTCCTGGATTGCTTGGCCAGGGACCGCGATCAACCAAGCACTCCAAAAAGACCCCTCCAAGAGGAGGTAGCAAGCGATACGGAAAGGTAAAGAAGCGCCACACCCCAGCGGAAGACTCTACGACCTCCGATCGGTTGAACACTATCTGCTTTACATCTGAAAAGAGCAAAGTGATACACTTTCCTCCTTCTGAACACATCTTGCCTAGGTTCCATATCCATTTCATCGCCTCTAATAGCTCTCGGGGGGTTTCCCCAATCTTCTGGTTCACTACCACTGGAACGTCGTCACTGTCGTTGCCATCGACTGCAATAGTTTCAGAGATGGGTTGTCTGTCATGCATTGTGGCCTTTTCCTGCTTAAGCTTTTCTAATGCCTTATCAATAAGACCTTAAGGCAATCGATACCGCACTGTTTCAGGTACGAAGATCGTCTCTACTTTCCACATCCAACAAGGCGTGGCTTTGAGCTCTTTAATCTGCTGTTTCGAGATGAATGATTCGACTCCAAAACTCGCATTGTTACCAAACTCACCAGATTGTCGAACACGCGCGACCAGATTACGGACATCATCCATCGTCACGTGGTGGTTCGAGTGCTGCCTAATGTAGTCGTAGATGCTTGCGGTTCCAGCCTCCGACTCCACGAGAAACACAACGCCAGGCATCTGAGGAGACTTGGGCAAAATCTAGCGAATACCTGGGTAAGAGCTGTAAATCTCGCGTGAGAATCGGTGGTTGTGGCGGTAGATTTCCCGCTTCAGCGTGATACCCTTCGTATCCACAACTTGGGCCAGAAACTGAAAGGGGCAGTCAGTTCTGCGCAGCTTGTGGGTCTAGCGAGCACCCGTAGATCTTTCTCGCTCTGGCCATCCATGCGTGCAAATGAACTTGCGCTGATAGGGGTTCATCTCCTCTGGAATTAGCGGAATCTGTTCGTCGGGGAGCCCTTGGTAGCGTGTCTGTGCGCGCAAGGCGTCATTGCGCAGCTTGATGTTAATGTTTTACTTCACTACGAGAACCTGTCGACTGCGGCGCATGTACTCCCGCAGGCTTTCTTCGAATAGCGGCCTGGTTTTGTGGTCGCTCTGGAAAGCAGGAACAATCACGTCTTCGGTCTTCTCGTCTTCCTCCTCCTCCTCGTCTTCTCCTTCCTCCATCTCACCCCCATCACCACTCATCTCATCTGCTCCACTTCCCTCACCAGAATTAGAGTCGCGCTGCCCCGAAGCCTTCCCCGCACCTTCTGCTTCGTTGTCATTGTCATCATCAACCTGAGAGGCTAAACGCTTCTTGGGGCGGCCTTCTCCTCCATGTCTTCAGCCGCACCAGCACCACCACTGTCCCTCGCAATGCGCAAGCCCTGAAACGGCGTGCTCATCGCGGGGGAGATAAGGCGCGGAACCTCTCCGATCGCGTGTGGGCCTCAACGACGCTCGCCATGCGTGCTGCCTCTTCCGACCGTGCTTGTTCCTCCCGTAAAGCCTCTTCCGCCATCCGCTACTTGATCTTGGCCGTGTTGTGCGTGCGTGTCATCGCACCACCTCCTCCTCAGCTGCCGCGTGTCACGTTCTCCGGGGGGAAACGGATTTGATGACTGAGCGCGAAATTAAAAATAAAATTATTTTCGGTAAAAAAAAATTCGGAACCTGGGCAGTACCTGGATGTGAAACCTAAAAAAAACCTTTTATAAAAATCTGGACGCGAAGCTTGCCCCAGATTAATTTATTGACGAATATCTGATATTGAATTCTAGGTTATGAAGTGAACGAAGTAGGAAGTGGTACGCAACATCATACTCACCCGAACACTGTCTACCACTGCCTATTCGCGTACTACAAGATCAGTTGATAGCAATCTTGGTGCAGCTAGCGAATTAGATTAGAGGGCTGACGCTGAGTGTCCGGCTTCGACTCGCAACGGGGCTGCTTGCTGGACTGTCGGGGACATTTCCGGGATAATTGCAGAACCAGAAGCAGTTCTAGCTTTTCAAAGGACACTAGCTGCTGCGCTCGTGCATGCGCAGCGTACGTCTGTACTCTCTGATGCTCCGTGGCCAATTGATCGGCCTGGTAGCGGCAGCATCCCCCCCCCCGAAGACACGCATCGGACTTCTCTGCGTGGCTTTTCTGAATGCCAAATGTGGAAACGCCTTTGGATAAGATTGAGACACTCCTTACACTTCATAATATGTTCGTTTACAGGGGCTGGGCGATTTCCAGGCGATTGGGCTCCGTCGATTCAACAAACCGATCTCGGAAATTTTGAATGAAACGCGCAATACATTATTGAAGATGTCAAGCTAAAGCCGAAAGATAATTTGTTACTAACCGCTACGAACACCTCGATAGACTATTGAGCTGAATTTATTCCAATAATTTCAGCACCAATTTATTTTCGGCAGCCCTGTCTGTTCAAGGGCCTTGAACAGGCAGTCAGTTCCGATTTTGAAGGCCAGTGAATACGTTTGGTGGAGCGGGATCACCAAAATTGCTGACGTGATCCAGGCTCGAACACAGGTGGTCCAGACCGCCGACTACGGAGGGGGTACTCTGATCGTCTGTGGGGACGCTGAGGGCTTCTCACCTTGTGTACCCGTCGGCGGGCGCGGTTTGCACTCTCCCAGTGATCTGTCGGAAGATGTGGGTTGATCTGGTCGGGGCCGTGTGGACGGCACTTGGGATTGGGGGGACAGCCGCCCGGGTATTCTTCAGTCGGCTGTCAGAAAATCGATATCGAGTCTTGAATACGCGCGGCCGAGGAGATACGTATGGCTTGGCCGTACTTGACGGTACCTAACTTGAGTTTCGACTTCACTTATTCGGAGCTGTATCGATTCAGATCTGTAAAATGCCAAGTGACGGCTTCATTCGTGTGTTCACGGAGTATCTGCGCAGGAAATACTGCAACAACGCCACTGTGTTCATGGCGATGACATGCAGCTCAACTGTACAGGGGGAATCCGAAGTGGCCGACATCCTGCTGAGAGCAACGCTCGTTGAAATTCGTTCGTGTGTCGATGATGCTGCGAACGACAACGTCTTTCTTCCTGTCAATTTTGGCACCAGTCACTGGGTTTGCCTTGCCATCGACAAGGCAAACAAGAAGCTCCAGCTGTGCGACAGCTTGAACAAGAGAAAAATCGTAGAGGTGCTGAAAAATTTGGCGACAGAGATTGTCAGTGGTGTTCTCGGTGGAGAATACGAAGTCACCACACTGCAGACCCCACGCCAGAACGATGGAGATCGCTGTGGAGTCTTCGTTTGTCTTCGCTTCTGGGGTCAAGTGTCGAGCGATGCCCCAGAAGATATAACTCCACGGGTTATTACGCGATGGGGGATGCTGCGAGCGGTGATGGAGATGAAGCGCAATGAGAGCACAACGCTGTAGCTGCAACAGTCATCCCAAGACACTTATATCCAACTCATGCAGAAAACCTGGCCAATACCCAGGTGGTACCTGGTGGTTGGTTACCTGGGAGAACAGACAGAGTAGTTAAGGCAGCACGGTAAATACACAACCTGGTAACTACCTGGATGATACCTGGAGATTGACTGGAGAAAACGAAGCCGGCTGATTGGGCAAATCGTACCATGATGCTCTCGACAGATCCCGACAAAACGGCATCGGTGTCATTCCCCCTTTCTCTCTTGTCCTGCGAAAGTGAGTATCCCAGGTATCACAACCTGGACAAAAGAATTTATCAATAAATTATGCCAGTATCGGGTACTTTATCTACCTATTGTAGAAACCTAGACAATACCAGTAGGTACACCTGGAAAATACCTGTATCTGATTCCAGGATGGACTCAGAAATACCTGGACTGTAAGGTCGCCCATTAATCTATTGATTTAAGCCAGTCAAACGCATGCATCGATTCACTGGTGGGGGTTGGGGGAAGCTAAACCCAAGCCTTGGACGAACTTTTGACGAGCAGTGCTCGTGAGGTTTTGTTAGGATCTCTATAACCTCACGAGCACTGCTCCTGCGAGCGAGCTCATGGGGTGTGCTCGTCCTTCTGCAGACGCTATTGGACCAAAATAACAATTTTCTCACTGGCCAATATTCGACTGAAATATATCGCGATCTTGGGGAGACGGAGAATAAATTCGCCGCCATCTTTCCATCAGAGAATAAATTCGCTTCTTCCAGCAGCAAATTCGCCGCCTCGCAGCAGCACAATGGTTTTAACCCGAGCTCAAGCGGCCGCCCAAGCTGCTGCGCTGGCTACGATACAAGACTACGAACCTGTGACAGCAATTGTCGAGCTCCCAGGCGAGTCGCGAGCATCGGAGATGCCCTCCGGCAAAAGCGACCAGCTGGCATATCTCGCCCAGCGGTTTATGGCCTAGAACCACGCCCTTACAGCTCAGCAAACACTGTTGTATCACCGACAACAGGGGCAGAACGACGCCCAAAGTGCTGCACTAATGGCTCTGCAGGCCTCTGCCGATGCAAACGTGAAGCAGCTTACAAATCAACAACGACTTATTGCGGAACGCTTTGGGGAGGTTCTCACTGCGAGACGCATACAAAGCTCCAGGAGAATTTTCGGCACCTACAAATTAAAGAGGACAGTAGAACGGCTCAAATTGAACAATTTGTGGACAAGAAATTTGCAGAAGCATTACATGGAGTGCAGCAAAAGTCCCGCAAATCCCAGTTGATGATTTTATCCAGGAAGACGGAGTACGAGCTCAATTTGGAGAGGCTGAAGCCAAGATCTCAAGCATCGTTGACGGAATCCCAACCATCATCTGGCAGACAAGCTGGAGGGTGTTGAAGGGTAGCATGTACCTTGGGGAGGAGACATCCAAACTCTTCAAAAAGATGGTTCAAGCATCGTGTGCAAATACGGCTGCCAGCATCAAGATTTCTCTTGATGCTGAGCTACTTCGTTCAGTAAAAGGAATGCAGCACAAAATTGCGAGATGTGTTGAGGAATCTACCCGCGAGTACGTTCAACAGCTTGTTCACGATTTGACAACACAAGTGGAGAGCCAGCTGGAAGTCCGTGTCCAACGTGCACTAAAACCAACACAGGCAGAACTTCATCTACAAGCCCGGCGTCAAGCGGATGCCACTTCAATTTTGCGGGAGCAACTGCAGAGGCACCCCCAATTGTCGAATACTCGGGAGAGACTTGTTGACGAAGCCGCTATTAAGATTTTGGTCAACGAGGCCTTACACAGAGAAGTGGAGTTAGCGTTTGAATGCAAGCGAGAACCCCAGCAAATGCAAATTACGGAAGAGGATCGCGCTAGTTTTCCGGCTCAAATTAACACGACAATCGAGCTTACTGTTCAAGCAGCAGCGACAACAGTCGGGGACGCTATTCAGACGGGGTTCTGCAGTCTTGAGAGGCTTGCGCGACAGTATGCTGAGTAAAACGAGTCTGAAGGCTATAGCGATGACGAAATAAGTCCCGAGGATATTGAATTGGATCGGAATATTTGTGACGCTTGGAGAGAAACTTATCTGGATACTCAGTCTTCTCAGGATAGTTCAAATGAGCAAATTAGTGGTAGGAATCAAGACCAGGAGAGTCAAGACCTAGAGACAACACCCTCAACTCATTTACAAGCTCCGTTACAGCAAGCTGTGGCACAGCGTTGCAATCAAACCTCTGACCTCTACTCAAACCCAGCAAATTTGGTTGTAGTTATCCAACAACTACACATCCAGAGTACAGACCACACCCAACGACCATCAAGCGCAAGAGATGCATTGAATTCTTCGCCGCCCCCCGAGCCCCCAATAATTCCGCAGAGGCAGCATCCAGTTCGACAGACTCGCTCTTCAAACCGGCGAGTTGGTGTTCGTGGTTTTGTGGCTAGCCTCCAGCAGCAAGTTGGTCAGCGAGCCGAAGCAGCTGCACATCGGTATTCCTCGAGGAAGTGACTGCATCTTAACGCAAGAGCATCGATGCTGCTGTAGTATGGAAAATCGCTAACTAAGTTGTAGAATAACACCCCTTCACCGGCCACTTTGCGGCGGGGGAAGCCACTTTCATGCCAGGCTTGGCTGCGAAGTAATTTTCATTGCTGTCATTTCTTTGAGCTAGCTTCAAAATGGAATATGAATGCATTTGTGACGGCTTAACTTTTTGTACGGTTATCGATCTCTCATTCTCGCTTCAATTTTCGCGGCTTGACTGGGCTTAATAGCTGGAATCAGTTTGCTAGTTACATTTATATAAATTGATCAAGTTGCGCTTTCATTGCGGATGCCGCACATTACAATCAACAAGGCCTGAGATACGCAGTGGGAGGCGCTCGGTTGGTACGTGAGCACCATACTGTCCAACTATGCCGTGCCGCTCACGTCGTGATTGGACCCGTGGTGGGCATCGTCTTCGGTCCCGTAATCGACGTGTTCAGCGACCGCATGACGTCTTACTACGCCCACCGCTGACCCATTCCCGTCGTCATGGGTGTCCTTGGGTGTCCTCAGCATCATCTGCTGCATCCTCGCGGGCTACACTAGCGAGATAAAATACGCGTTCGGCAATGTCGGCGCCGGCGCGACAAGCGGGAAGACGGACAGCACGCAGACGGCCGTCTTCACGTACATCTTCTATCTCTGGATGAACATCGCCGTGACTTACAGCCAGACGCTGACAATACTTATGGTGGTGGGCTTCGCCGGTGGCCGCCAAACACTGGGCGCGGCACTCGAATTCCACCATGGGCGCGATTATCTCAGTCGTCTACATCCAGATCCGGGGAGTGGCGTACCTGACGCTGCACTGGTTCATAGCTCTACTCTGTGTTGTCATTTTCATCAGCGTAAACACCACCACCGCAACTGTTGCATTTATATACATTGATCAGATTGTGCTTTCATTGCAAAGACTTTTGTTCTTCGTCTTCAAGTCACTCAAGTTTGTACTTGACACAAATTCTGCGAGAATGCTTGAATCGATATCATCTATGAAAATGTACGGATTCAGATTCAAACCCGATACTGGGAGGAACGTACTGCTGATGCTGACCACGGGGAATCTCTTCGCACTGAAGCAAATTCACGAACTCGGAATTCCGGTTTAGAAAAATGCACCTGTCAATTTTCTTCCAGCTAAACTGGAACGCTGGGGTGATACTATTTCGCCACTTACACTAACATCAGCTTAAGCATCATCTCCAGAGATAAATCACAACTATCAAACTTGGAATCGTCATAGCGAGAGAAAAATCGCTCATCTATGCATCCCGCAACAAATCGCGGGTTTTCGCAGCCAAGGAGTTAGACAACTTGCCGAAATCCATTGTGGCTTGTCAACCGTCAACAAATAGTCCAATATGGGTTGTTCAGGTGCTAAACCATCGATCCTTGTCATATATAAGGCCATGAGTACCTCTACTTGCTCCGCACGTTCGGCTTGATATTTGAATTTTATGTCAGCTACCGGGGTCAATATTGAAAGTACGTGGATTATATCCGTTTGATGGGATGCAAGAGGAAAGTTAGGGGGGCTTGCGGTCTCGAAGTGCTTGTCGTCCTCGCTCTTCATATCACTCGACGATAGCCGGCCACTTGTCGAGGACTCGCCTCATTGCGTTGGTAGTACTCAAGAAGCGGGACGTTGTGTATCCCACTAGACGGGTCGACGCACCTTTCGTTTTTGCCTTGCACAGCTCAGCAAACAATTTGCCTGCTGACGAAACAAGCTTAACTTGCGTTATAACTAGTGTCATTTTTGTTATTAACTCCGCCATTTTAGGATTCGCCGCACGAGCCTTTTTCCCACCTACTCCGCAAGACGCTTTCGTAGCGTCGTGTGCCATGTGTGCAAAGCACCATTCCCAATTCAATTTACGGAGCATACGCTTGACGTCAACCACAGAGTCACTAGTGGCGCCGTAAAAATCACTAATCGTTCAGCCAAATGACTCCTACATCTTTGTCAGCCACATCCTGAACGGCTTGCCACCGCCAACTCGGTCACTGTAAACGGGGTCAAACTGCTTCGTCCCTAGGCGAGTAGAGTTAAATTTTCATTCCTTATCAATTAGGTACACCCTAATTCCTAAAACCTTATTGTGAGTCACTTTGCATGTCCAGAAATCAGCGACGATCGTGAAATTAGGATAGTTCTCGCGATTATCTGCCAGATACTCCCACACCTCAGCTTTAGTCGACCGAAACAGCTCAATAATAGTCTCCTTCACACGCTTTGCGTTAACGACAGCAATCATCTCCTTTTTCACCGCTAGCTCTTGAAGAAGCCTTGATTCATCGTATTCGCCGACTCTTAAAGGCAAATTGTGGTTTATAATCCTAAGTGTCTCCAATAGCATGTTGAGGCGGGCAGGATTCTTAGTAAACAAAGGTGACGCTCGGAAACCCTCCACTTCAGCATCTCGTTTCCTTTTCGCTGACTACTCCGCGTCGCTCTTAGGGGATTGCAGATGGTGAATAACCCTTAGATGACGTGCAGCGCGAGATGTTTTTCCAGCAGACATTCAAAATAGGTTTTTCCCCGAGTTTCTACACGATTCGTCGGCTAGACTAGCCCATCGTGTGATCAATACGCCATTGTCATCGTGAAATTCAACACGAACTCCCCACTTGAACATGTAGGACGTCTCAGATTCATGGGGGGTCACCTTGAACTGGCCTGCAGACTGGAAATTGGCGATGGCCTGCTTTACTGCAGCAGGTGGCTTGAGGGCAGACTGCCTAGACGACATCATCGCGGAGAAATCCTTGTCGAAGTGCGACCTTGATAAATTTCAATGCCGTTCGAAGATTGCAAAATATCTTCACTGAACTACCAATCACAGTCGCTAGTGAACGAGCATATGGCTACATGAATGAGCACACGGTACAGCAAATGGCTACAAGAATGAGCTCGTACCCATTTCCCTGGCGGCGTGTTCGTTGCTCGCGTACTTAACTGGAGGAGCACGAATTTCGCCAGTTACGTGCTCCCCGGATTTCGAAGGAGCACGTTTTCCCTCAAAAGCGGGTTCCTCTACCCCGTGCTTGTCCAAGAGGCTTGGCTAAACCGGTCAGGAAGCGCAAATTGTACGAGAGGACCGAGAAGGGTAAATCTCTGGTGTATCGGGGGTGGAATCGACAATATTGGGGACTACAAACCTTCAAAATCAAGAGTCAAACTCTACCAGTTCAACCTGCCTCACTTGTGATTCTATCTACAGCCCACGATCATTTAGTGTCACTCGAACCACGTTTGGGTAACTCTGCAGTCATACATGTGCTTTTTATTCGGCAGAACGTCGATTACTGGGACGTTCGCGCGGTTGAGAGCGCTGTGTAAGTGCTAGGTATCAATGCATTGACACTGCATCAATAATCTATTTGTTTAGGCTATTGCAATGTCCTATTGTGGGATTTTTTGATGTAGTGTTCAATTATCTCTTCTCCGTAGTTGCTAGCAATAGATAACAATGCAATATTCGGCAGCCCTTAAATCAAGGGGCCCCCGCGTAGGGGTCCTCCCTAGGTGGTCTAAACCAGATTGCATTGGTGAACTGGAGTAAAAACAATTTTCAGCGAAAGTGTACGAGTTGCTTCTTCGCGCAGCCCGGAGTAGTGTTGGCCATGCACTCCGAAATTGCAGTGCAAAGGTCATGTGGACTTCCGAGATCCTTCAGGAAACCGGCCGCCACGAAGTCCTCTGGGTTCACGACCCACGCCGACTTCACGTACCACATTGGCATTGGGTACATCGGGCCGAGGCTCGGCCACGCGTTTCGACGCGCTCGCCTGTGTACGGACCGTCGTGGTGACATGTTGGATATGTAGTGACACAGAGCGATGTTGAAGCACACTTCTTCGTAACATTCAGCACCTTGATCGATTCGTGTGTCCCCAGTTGATTGTGTTATCCGACTGGAATGGATCTGCTGGTCGCCACTCAAACGACGCCTACCGTGACCTGGGACATCTCAATCGTATTGTGCGTCTCAGTCGTCCCATTCGACTCGTGCATTACGGTCATCGTGCTGCCTCATGCATTCCGGTGACCCAGGGTCTCCGACAATACTGTGTGCAGAATGAAGGAGTAGCAAATAAAGCGACATGTGGGCGGGGCTCCTGTTATTTTTATTCTTTACTTGAGTTAACATATTTGCGGTGGAATACTCTTTTCCATGTTTCGTAGTCGAACTCAACATTCCCACGAAGGAAAACTAGCGTGTTGTTCTTGCGACCGTTCAGTGCTACCGCCACGTAGCGTCCAGCCCACACAAGAAGGGTAACAACTCGACTAAGCAGAAATGGTGCTACTCGATACTGACTTCGATGACCAAGAACTACGACATCTAAGAAGACTCGATCCTTCAATTTCAGATGGCCGAGCACCAAAACGTCGAGAAGTAGCACTGCATGAATGAGCCAAAAGAGAGCGATGCCTCCAATTACCAGCCAGACTTGAAACGTAGCCGGGTTTTCATAATCGGAGTAAGTGCATCGACAGTGAGGACAGTGTACGCCAAAACCCAGCTAGAGAGCACACCGCAAGCGGGAACCCAACGCCAAGAGAGCATGTCAACGACACATAAACCAATTGAGAGTATCTGAACCATACGGAACAGAAAGTGAAATGACGTCACGATGCTCCACATAAGCTGGACTTGAGAGCAACAGAAATGAATTGTACTAAAGACAGTACTTGCCAGGAGGCCGGATAATGCAATTACCGCAGTTCCACTGGAGTTGCTCGGCAAAAAGAGTGATAAAGCCGCGAATCCAGCTCCAATAATCCCACACAAGTACAGCAATACACTTCTCCACGTTACCACAGGTGCCAGCGCGCCTATGCATGGCCAAACTGTCTTGCGTGGATTGATCTGTGTATATTCTTCGATAAGATACATTTGTAACAACTGGCGTGGATTAGTTTTGCCCCCAGCCAATACTTTGTTCCCTCCATTCGGACTTGGTGACTTGTAAGTGCAGTTGAGGTTTTGCCCGAAAGTATCAACATGGCTAGCAGAATCAACCCGTGGACCCAAATTACTCAGTGCAACCTTGCAGCGGTATCCTAACGCTCGCATCGGAGCGCCTGGGTTCCGCTTCTGGCGTTTTTCGTGCAGAATTCTTTGGTATGTAATCCGCAATGTCAGTGTTGTCATTGTCCCAAGAGCATTGGTCAATACATCTTTTGTCGAAAGCACATGGCCGCGCGCGATAATCAGTGCAAAGTGCTGAGCACCGTCGATAAGCCCCAAAGATGCCCAAACCATGAGCAGCAGACCAAATAGCAGCTCTCCCAACGAAACAAAACGAAAAAGGAAGTGTGTCGAAGGTTTGTTTCGTGAAACAATGAATTTGTGACGTATGCCGAGTAAACAAGCACCAGGGTCATCCTGAGATCCATTAATACAGCACTGAGGCTGATAGTCCAAAGCATGTTGGTTAATTGAATGAACCAGAAGTCAAACGTACGCGCTACAATCGTTACATATTCAACGCGCATTCCAGCAGCGAATACCACCATACCAGGGACGTGGAAAATAGTTGCGATCGGGGAAATTAGACGTCCCGCAGTTGCGGGACTTGTGAACGTCGCAAGACGTAGGGCAAAAGCAATAATGACGGAAGCCTTGAGGAGAAGAGTGTATTTCACCACGATATGATTAAACTTGTTGACGTAACGTGGACTCAGCAGCACTGTCTTAACCGTCAGTTGGGGGTCAAATGCTGGCAGCTTGTTGCGGAGTGCAATGATTCGGTAATTCCCATCGCAAATCGTAGACCGAGTCTTTCGAAAAGGGACTACAGGATAGTTCATGCAGAATTCAACAAATGCGATCACTTTGCAGGAAAAACAATGTCTGCTATCTATATTTATCGTTGTTGTGTTCAGTATTTCCAAGGACGTGCACGAGTGCTACAAACGATACGTGATACAACTCAGTGGTTTTGGAAAGCGTCAAATGAAACGAATGTCGGAACCCTGGTGTTCTCACAACAAACCGATATCCATGCAGTTATTTAAATGTATTACTGATATGAGTGCAATGGGGTAGCATACTAACGTACAGCGCCTCCAGTAATTAACCGCCCCTCCCATTTATGGCTACATTTTTTGACCTCCTGGAGTCAATTCGCCTCCGTTTGGCGCGAACTTGGCATGAATCAATACCTTATAGAACACGGAACACAACAGTATGAGCTAACGTATACCGTGCTTTATTGAAAAAGTTATCAACCAAAGTATGAAATGCTGCTCACTAAAATTGACCGCCCCCCTCTAATCGCTGATGATCCAATACTAAAATCAAGTGATCCGACAATGTTGAAGTCAGTACTTGGTGTGCCCACCGCGCGCTGCCTTGACTGCATCCAGCCGTTTGGGCATCGAGCGAACTGTCTTACGGATAAAATTGTCATCAAGTCCACTCCAGATGCTGCGTATTTTCAGTTTTAAATCATCGATAGAGGAAGCAGGGCTTCTGTTCAGTTCTCGTTTCATCTCAGCCCACACATTCTCGATTGGATTTAGGTCCGGGCTTTGAGGTGGGTGCCCAAGGCTAACCAAGCCTAATTCTTTTAGGCAGGCCTTCGTCGCTTTTGCTCTATCTATTTGCTGAGTACATGCTGAAGAACTGCTAGCGAGGTCGTCTATTGGGAAAAGGAAAACTGTCCTTCATTCTCAATGCTGAGCAGTGTATCTTAAATATGTCCAGGTCTAAATCTCTAAACAGTAGCAGGAGTACGTCGGGTGTGTGGAGTGTATCAACCTTATCCTAGCGATTCGACTTCCCCCTGCGGAAAGAATTGCGCGAATAACTCGTTTAGACAACCCTTGCTAAAGACGATGCAGGATAGCCCCCGACTGCTCTCATTTACTCCAGTTCGTAGGAAGTCAACTCACGTCTGATATCAGCGATCCTGTCCTCGATGAGGAGTTCAACAGCGCGAGTATATGCCGTTTTCTCGCGATCAGCTCGTTTTCGTCGTTCGAGGGTGGAGTCGACCGGGAGCCTCACGAGGCTCGAGGTGACATGGTTGGCGCTGCTTCGAAGGACACTAAGTGGTTAAGGTGGCATGCCACACTGACAAAAATGAATAATTCCTCCACCGAACGGAATTTCATCCGAGACCCTGGAGCCCCGCCATCAACTTCAAATATACACTGCAACGGCCTATAGTTTATACGACCGGGTTGGCGTTGCAATTTTCACAAGACTCGCATAGCTTTGAACGTCAGCACCGAGGCCAAGCTTATACGCACATACGTTGGTGCATTGCACTATTTAACTGAAGCGCCTGATCCAGCAAGACGCTTTCCACCATTTCATTAAGTGCCATAATATTGGTAGACAGCGCGCTAACCAAAAAGTTAACCACTGCGAGGGTCTTCGCGTCTTCTTTCAGCTTTGGATCCAGAAAGTGAGGCGTAATCACGTAGCAAGTCGACACTCGCGTCGAAAATCCTTCTTCCTGTTCGCCGGTTCGCTCGCTACTCCAGTGCTCGGGCTCAATCAGCACGTAGTTCTGCTCCAAAAAGTAGACGCCACCCACGCGCTCGTTGTCAAACCCAAACGGCTCTACATATGCGTCCCACACAACCACGATGCGATTGTCCTCCACATATCGCTGCGAGATCTGCTGAGCGTAGGCCGTTGCCGACATGTTGGTCTTGAAGTCGCTCA
>BSXT01000198.1:0-37488 GCA_030267785.1 Phytophthora fragariaefolia
CTGCTGCGGCGGTCACGGTATCTCCATCGGCTCGCTGGGTGGCAATGCCGTCGACCAGTCGTCCACGGTGCAGGGTCTAACGGTGCAGGGCAACCAGATCGTGAACAGCGACAACGGCCTTCGCATCAAGACCATCATCGGTATGAAGGGTCTCGTCTCGGACGTCCAGTACGTGCAGAACCAGCTTTCTAACGTGAAGAACGCCATCGTCATGCACTCGGACTACAGCAAGTCCAAGGGCGGCTACACGGGTTCGGCGACGAGCCAGGTGGCGATCCAGGGCGTCACGATCTCGGGCCTCACGGGCTCAGCCACCAACCTGTACGACATCGTGGCGAACCCGAAGACTGTGTCGGGATGGTCGTTCTCGGGCATCAAAGTCAGCGCGTCCTCGGCGGGCAAGATGGTGGGTCAGCCCAACAGCGTCTCCGTGTAGATTCAGAAAGTGTAATTTCTAGTCGTGTGCTTAGGATGACAGTCCATGCATGGCCAATGTAAAGGCCGATAGAGCGAGTGGGCTTGTGCCAACATAATAAATTTGATGTAAGTTTGCTGATAGGAGAGTTTGTAAAGTCCGGAGCAACTTTCGTGCAGATAGTCGATAAGAAATCAGCGAAGTTCATACCAAATGAAGTAGATAACGATCGAAATCGAGAAGGACCGGAAATCACAGTTCATGCATTCATTTATGCATGGTTTATATAGCCATAGCTTGCTTTTGCTTCAGCTTATCGAGGTTTAGGTCTCCCCAACAATCACATCT
Organism: Phytophthora fragariaefolia; assembly: GCA_030267785.1. Lineage (NCBI taxonomy): Eukaryota > Oomycota > Peronosporomycetes > Peronosporales > Peronosporaceae > Phytophthora > Phytophthora fragariaefolia. Next base: position 764 of record BSXT01000198.1, read on the forward strand.
ACGATAGTCCCATCACATGTCTACTTGATAGCTACGGTGAAAGCTGCTCCGATGCTCTCCGATTCGGGGACAGTTAAAGTCCGGTGGAGCGCTGTAGACCTTTGCGAGCAGACGAAATTATTAACAAACAGCCATTCCTCAATATTCACCCAAGTTTTTTTCGGATAGATCGCTACGTGAATGAAGCTCCCTACCTCTTCCCCGTTGATATTCGAGGTGGAGCTTTGTTGATTATTCGGGCCATGTTCTGCTGATATTTTTTTGCCATTTCTTAGGATTGACCCCCTAATAGAGCGAGATTTTAGATATAGTGTAGTGAAAAGATTGGACAATCGCTTTATTGGTTTTGCTGTATTGTACAACAAAAATATGAGAATTCGGATACTCTCTCCTACGATATTTATATCCTGGAATCTACGTGTAATGTGTCTTTTGTACTTTTTTATTTTGTGGCTAACGAGGATCAGTAGGTGATGGCATGCTGGCTAACACAAAATATAATGTTTGAATGGGCTGCTTCTGTCTTATGCTGAATTTATTCCAGTCAGCCATGAATGGCGGGCAGCCACCCGCCAAACCAGCACACTTCGATCAAAAATTTATTGATAATCCTGGGCTGGATACAGGGGCCAGGGTTATAGCTGTTTTTGAAACTAAAACTAAAAAAGAGCAATTGAAAAGGCCCAGCATTCAAGAATTTTCCTGGACTACTCGTTGTGCATAAGTCGCATAGAAATAGTTCGCATCGCCAGCTTTCTCTCCACGACCTAGTTTCCGTCAGCAATGGCGGCTGAGCTCTTCGCTCTTCCTTTGATGTGTGACGATGTATAATAGTAAGAATCAAAACCAGTGAGCCACTGCCTGATTGTCGCAGGGTTTACATGATACCAGTCTATTTTTTGGATTCAAGATAGCCTCGTGAACCCACTTTTTATTGTTACTCGGAGGTATTGTTACTGAGAGTTGTGCCTTTGGTGCAGTTTGTGAGTACTTCTTATTGAGATAGACAGAGGAAATGAGGAAGTGGCATTGAATGAAGGCGTGGCCCAAGCATCTCCTACACCCGCAGGTTTCGTAACTATCGAAGAAGGGAAAACCCCTATCCTGGGTCCAAACATCCTCCCACCCCATCTATCTATACATGCACTGCTCGACCAATCTCAACACTCCCCCGTGGTCAGCAGTGTCTACACTTGCGTTGACCGCTCCCCCGTACTCGCGAGAGCTACGGTGAGCTTGGGTCTGTGTGCCACCTTCATGATGCCAACGTTTTCCCTCTTGGTCAGCCAACACCCAGCTTATCTCAAGGCTCCGTGTTCCGTCACCAGTCTCCTACAGCCAGCCCGTGTCCAGTTCAAGGAACTCCGCACGCTGTCGCTGCGTTCTCATTTGCAACCAAGTCGACCATCAGAGAACCCCGCATGCCGTCGCTTGACATTGTGGAGCCGGCCCATGCCCAGCTCTCCGAGAGCCCCGCACACCGTCGCTACCACCGACAAGCCAGCCCATGACCAGCTCTCTGAGGTGTCGTCGTGCAATAGTTCACCACAACCAAACCAGCCCACATCCAGCTCGTCGAAGAGCTCTCCTGTGCTGTCGTTTGTTTCCAATATCAAAAACCAGTCCACGCCCAGCGCCCCGCGTGCTGTCGTTTGCCCACAGACTCGAGTTTTCTTCATTTTTGCAACTGCTTCGAGTTTTCACGTATTTCTCGAACACCAAGTCGTCCTCGCAGGGCGGTCAGTACGTCTGCAGTCACAGCTTTGGTTAGTAAATCTGCGATATTGTCTTTAGTACTTACATTTCAATGACGACATCTCCCATAGCAATTCGCTCGCGCACAAAGTGATATCTTGAGTGAATATGTTTTGTCCGCTGGTGATGAATGGGATTGTTGGCCATAGCGATGGCCGATTGATTGTCAACATTGACTAATGTCGGGTGATGCCCGGATTATTGAAGAACTTGCTCACGCACTGAATACCGAATGCAAGGTCGGGCCTACTTCCAGTCATCAGGTACATTAAGGAACCGACAAGACCTCTGTAATTATTGCTCTTCACTTGGTCGTGCTCCTCGTCCGTCTTGGGGCAATCCTCCTTGGAGAGGACAACACCAGGGTCGCAGGGGGTTTTGCATGGGTTCAGCTGCAACAAATTAAATCTCTCGAAGCCACTTTTCGCGTACGTTGTTTGGTCAATGGTGAGCGTCTTTGCTGCCCGATTTCGCCGAATCTGCATTCCAAGAATGTGATGTACCTCACCCATATCCTTGCACTTAAAGCCTGACGCCAGCATATTTTTTAATCTTCTCCACCCCACGCTTAGTATCCGCAATCAGAAGCAGACCGTCGACGTAAATACCAATTATTTCTAATCCACCAGATCCGCTTCGAATATAGATACAGGAATCGCTGTTCAGCTTCATGTAGCCGTGACTTTTAAGAAAATCCGTCAGTTTCTTGTGTCGCGCCCGAGGAGCCTGCTTCAATCCATACAATGACTTCAGCAGTCTACAAACGAGATGTTCTTTACCGGCTTTCACGAGACCCTCAAGCTGCAGCATATAACCTCTTCTGCCATGTCGCTGTTGAGAAAGGCTGTGTCCACGTCAGTCTGGTGGCACTCCCAGTCATTAATTGCCACCAGCGCCAACAGCATGCGAAGAGATTCCAGCCGAATGACAGGTGCGAAAATCTCGTCGTAGTCTACATATTTCACCTGTTCATAGCCACGAATGACTAGCCGCGCTTTGTATCTCTCTACATTACCTTGTGCATCGTATTTAATCTTAAAAACCCATTTCGAAGTTAGAGCTCGCTTGCCCTTCGGCAGGGGAACAAGTTTCCACGTTCCGTGCGCAATAAGAGAACGACCTTCTTTGTCAATCGCCTTTCTCCAATGCGGTGCATCAGGACCAGTGACGGCTTCATCGTGGGTTTTTGGCTCAATTCGTGTAGCCATACCGCTAATCTTACTGTTTTCGTTTTTGTCTGCTATGTTTTCTGTAGCAACCAGCAATTCGGCTTCTTTCTGCTTCATAGAGAGTTGCTCAGTTGCACACATGGTAAGCGCTTGTGGTTTGCATCCAACTTGACCTTGACGCACCGGTTGAGAACTAATACGACCTGTGTAACAGCTCACGTCTGGTAAATTGCCATTCTCGTCTCGCAGCTCGTCAATATTGAACTCGTCAATGAATGCGTCGAGGTGCTGTATCTCTGCTCCATTATCAGTTGCTTCTACAGGTACAGGTTCAGCGTAAAAAACAAGATCACAAATTGAATTCGCCAGTCGGGAAGGTTGAATAAAGTCGAGATGATGTAGCTTTTGAAGTCTGCCAAGTTCTAGTTGCTTAAGCTCCATAGCCGCTATTGAACCGGATTCATCAAACGTGGCGTGGCACGTGGTTACGATACTATTCGTACCGCAGTGAAGAACTCTCCAAGCCTTTTGTCCGTCCGCGTAACCAACAAATATTCCTCGAACTGCTCGGTTATCGAGTGTCTTCCGTTTTCCGGGAGTGGAGGTTAGCTTGAGTCGCTTTGAATGTGTTGGTGTGACGTAGGTGTACGCTAGAGATCCAAATACACGAAGGTTGCTGTAGTCAGGTTCCTTTCGATGCCATAGCTCATAAGGTGTAACTTCAGCTCTTCTGAGTGGACTGATGTTATTAAGTAGCGTTGCAGTCAAAAGGGCTTCTCCCCAAAACTGTTTTGGCAGCTGAGCACCTATCAGCAGTGCACGAACCTTACGAAAAAGAACTCGGAATCGAACTTCGGCGCTGCCGTTTTGCTCAGGTGTGTATGGAGTTGTTGATCGGACATGGATTCCTTTTGACGTATTGTATGCAATCCAGTCAGGAGATATAAACTCGCCACCATTGTCAGAGTTGACAGTTTGGGCAGGAACGTTGTGCTTTGTTTCTGCTGCTACTACGTACTCCTTAAATCGCGCCAATGCTTCCGACTTGTGCGCTAATAAGAATGTAGTGACAAATCCGGAATAATCATCGACAAATACTAGAACGTAGCACTTTTTGCTAAATGTTGGGACTTCAATCGGCCCTTTGATGTCTGTCTAAACTAGCTCGTTCACTTGGGTTGCGTGTTGTGTGTAGGTCCGCTTAAACGATGCACGCTGTAAATTGGAACGCTCACAAACGTCACAAACGGGAAATTCAGCAAGGTCGCGCTTAGGAACGTGCAGCCCATGCGCTCTTCCTCTGGAAACCAGTTTCGCAATATTCTGATAGCCTAAGTGACCACAACGCGAGTGCCATAGTTGCATAGATTGACTTCCACTCGCTATATACGCTGATTCAGTTGTTGTATTAGTCTTGTTTGCTTTAAACACGTACAGCTTGTTGAACGTGTTATGCATGGACTTGACTTTCATTCGCCCCTTGTTGATGACAGCCCGATCCACGAAGGTACTAAAGTCGGAATACACTCCTTTCTCCCGCAGGCAGCGTACACTGAGGAGATTGCGCTTCATTTCTGGCAGGTAAAAACACTTTGACAGCGTTAGCTTCACAATTTTGTTGTTTGTATCGGTGAGGTTCAGTACGGCGGCCCCGATTCCTTTAACGTCAACGTAATTGTTGTCACCCAGGTATACTCTCTTCTCAATTGGTTTCATGTCGGTGAAGTAGCTCTTATCAAAGCACATGTGATGAGTGCACCCCGAATCAAGAACCCATGCATCTGGAGCCACGGTTGGGTCGTCCGGTGATGTGGCTTGCAGAGCGGCTCCTGGACAAGACTGCACGTATTTCATTGAGACAGCAACAGCGAGGACATCGTAGCTGTCAAGGGTTTCATCATCGTCCGTGTCAGGTTCGTGTGTCGCGTTTGCGGAAACCGCGGGTTGGAAAGTTATTCCACGCTCGCGATCATGTCTTACTTTGAGCTGACAGGCCTTAATAAAATGACCAGGTTTGCCGCAATAATTGCACAGCTTGCTCTTGTCACCCTTATCATTCCGTTGATATGGGTGAGGGCGCGACGACTTTTTACTGAGGTTACGGTTTGATCCTTGCCCGAAATGAGCAGCTTCATCGCAGTTATTCGTACAACATGAGCAGTGCTTGCGGCGCAAAACTTTACCGTTCGCCAAATGTGCTTGTAAGTCTGTAGTGATACTGCTATGTTTGCGAGTATCAATTTCAAGTAAGAGCTTTGTTTGCAGGTCTCTCCACTTCAGCACCTTTTGATTCTGACACACCATTACCAAATTTTTCCATGAGTCTGGCAGCGAACCCAGCATGTGCATAACCTTCTCTTCATCATCAATAGGGCGACCAAGTCGCGCCAAGGTCTCCGCTTTTTCATCAAGATCGTTGATGTAAGACTGCATGTCGTCTCCATCTTTGTATTTCAGGTTATGAAAGCTGGCGCGTGCATGGTAGATGCTGACAGTATCTTTGGATGCATACACACGTTCCATGTGCTCGTACACCAACCAAGAGTACTCATACTTGCCCATTACTTTCACGGTTGCGTCGTCCAGCGAGTTAATAAGTAGCTGGAACGCCTTCTTATCGTGCGAAATAAACTCCTGGCGGCGTTGACGGTGCCAATAGTTGTTAAACTGGCGGGTCTTGTTCACAATCTCCCACACACCTTCCGCTTGTTCACAATCTCCCACACACCTTCCCCTAAGTAGGGCCCGGATGCGAATTTGCCAAGCTGTGAAGTCGGGCTTGCGTGAGTCGAAGTTCCAGCAGTCTTTCCAGTTTGAGCGCGACATTGTGTTTAGTTTCTTGAGTCTTGTTACTCTTGCGAAGTTGGGCTGATAACCTATTGAAATAGACAGAGGAAATGAGGATGTGGCATTGAATGAAGGCGTGGCCCAAGCATCTCCTACACCCGTAGGTTTCGTAACTACCGAGGAAGGGAGGTAAAAACCCTCTCCTGGGTCCAAACATCCTCCCACCTCATCTATCTATACATGCACTGCTCGACCAATCTCAACAAAAGTAACGTTTTCAATGGATTGCAGCACAAAAAAATGATAAGTATCCAGAAGCTACACCGCCACAGCTCCGTCGGAATCTTCGTCGTCATTCTCCTCCTCTCTTTCTGAAGCTGAACGCCGACGACGCTTCTTGCCCGAGCACGCCGCAGGAGGCCGGTCGCGCAGTTTGTGTTCTTGTAGCAGGTTTCGCGGGATATCGTTCTCATTGCTCCAGTCGTTGTGCCAGATAGCGAAGCAGATTTTGCCCCGGTTCCGTGCTACGTTGCAGAAGTATTTCCTACAGGCATAAAGAAGTATTAGTTGGGGGCATCATGGACTCACCTGCGAAACATTGACGTACCGCCGATTCCCTATCGAACACTCAGGACAGAAGTACTTCGTGTACTTCCTCGGTTTGGTCTTGAACAGTGCGCACACTTTGCAGGAACGCTGGCGCTTCTTGAGGCCTTGCTCGTTGTCCACCGTATCTGGGTTTTCTTCGAGGCGATGTCCTCCCATGTCAACCGTACTCTCGACTGCTGGCGCATACGAGTCAGTTTCACGTGAAGGAGAAGCTGCTGCTCTCTCGCGAGCTGTAGTTGCTCTCTGGTTGATATGACAAGTCGATATAGCAGACACAACGTTAGACTCCTGAACGATTATGTAGCTTTGATATCTCACCTCGATGGTTTGGTAGGTCTCGGCACTATCGACCGCTAGCAGCTGCTCCAATAGTGTTTCGAAGAATGCGTAATGTTTGGGAGGACGCGTTTTTCCTGGTGGTCGGTTATCATTCAGCTTCTTGTGGTGGCGGAATACGATAAATGCGTTTACCAAGGCCATGGCGAATAAACCGAGGAAGAGGGACTTGTAATACTTCCTTGTCTTGTAGCTGAGTTGGACACTATACCGCTGCATCCGGAGTTGGTCGTGGACGTCGACACCTCCCATCCAGCGGTGATAGTCTCGGACCAACTCCGGCACCGGTACTGGCTGTATTTTCCTGTGGACCCGCCGCACTACAATACATAACAAAGTTAGCAGCTCATTACATTCGCAACGAAGGCATTGCACGTACTGACTGTGGACGTTTTGCGGCTACCACCGCTTGAGAGCAAATAGACTGGTGTGTGGTCCATCCACATTGTAGCAGTTAGTTGCGGGAACCTCTTATTCGCAGCAAGCTTGATCGTTCCTTGGGGTGGGATCACAATCTTCTGCTTATTGACCTGCTTTATTTCCTTCTTGGTGAGGACACCTTTTGCGTAACCAGCTCGATCAGTTTGGATCGTCCCGGTCAGATACATGCGTCGATGCAACAGCTCCAGCGTCAACTTGACAGAAGTATAAAAGCGATCCGTAATTACTAGACGCCAAGGTGACGTTGTCGATGGAGGGCACAGAGCGTTTATGTTCCTGAGGACGGCGGCTTCGCCGGTGTTGTTGTCCTTTGGCACGGGTGTCTGTAAGTTTGACTTGGCTCCACAATAGATTTCAATCCTGTCAGTGCGACAATGACATTATGTTAGCTTATGTTGGAGTAAGGAGATGACCACCGTGTGACTTATGTTGAAGTCGAGCCAACATAAGCACTTTGGCAAAAAAAAAGCTGTGGCAAGGCCGAAGCCTACCACAGCGTCACATACCTCAAACAGCACACCGTATCTGCGCAAGCGGCGACGAACACTTTCGTCCCCCACTTGTGGGGTTTGTCCTTGTTAAATTGGCGAGTTGGATTGTAGCGAGATCGGGATGGTAACGTAGCTTCGTCGAAGCTAATTACAGGCGGCGCGCGGTAACCACGAGCGAAAGTCCTCTGTAATACATCCACAACAGGTTGAATTTTCCACGCGCGATCGATGCTTGCACTTGGAGACTTGTTGCTTGAGAAGCGTAGATATGAAAAAAACGGTGCTTGGTCATAAAGAGATTAAATCGGTTGCCGGTAACGCACCTACTTGCTTCGTAGACCAAATATGCAGCAATACCTTTGCGCATTGGCATCAGCATGCGCGCAATTAGCAGGCCCACGACGCGCAGCACCTCCCACGGCTCACTATCGGGGACACCAGCAAGCCGACTACGAATATCGCCCAATTCTCCCACCTCCTGGCCAGCCCGACGCTGATGAGAACAAAATGTCCTTACTCTCTGTGGAATAGACTGGGTATGGTAACGATTGCTTTCAAAAGCAATCTGCGCCCACGGCTTTGGCGGCATGAAGTAGAAGAGCAGAGCTAGCGGATCGTCACCCACCGCCATGACACTATCGCTCGGTCCGTAAGATCCATCGTACAAATCTTCATAGGTTGGGTCCGGACCAAACTTTTCAGGATCTATATGCAAGAAACCACAAGTTAGCTTATGTTGCCACATGTGTTGGTGAAGGCCAGCATGAGTTTCCACTTATGTCGTATATGAACAACCTAACGTACCATACCCCCAGCTATTAGTCCGCATCATCGACATTGCTTGCTTGCTTTGCGCGAGTAAACTACATACTGACTCGGGCAAGTTCTCTCTCCTCCATCGTCTTCAGAATCTTCATCCGTCAACTCTCCAATGTACCAGTCACTGTCGTCATCGACAACGTCACCACAGCTTTCTTGGTCCTCCTCAACCGACACATCTTCACATTCAGGCCGAACCTTTTCGGTCATTTTTACACACATTTTCGAAGATTGCCCGACGTCTTTTGCGTTGGCTTCCAACGGAAGTCACTGTCGCCACTGCGCCTTCAGCCGCCGGCGGGTTTCCACCGCCTCCCACATCCCGCTCTTTCTCCTCCTCCGCGTCTGAATGTGGCGCACTGTCCACAACCACGTCGACTCCTTCACCTCCGCATCGTCAACTTCGGCCTCTTTTCCTCTGCTCCCGTTTGCCTAAACTTGTTCACCTGACGTCAAACGCGACGCGCATGCCTGTCGCTCAGTAGCGCCTCCCTGCCGAGTCTCAGCTCCTGCTCAGTCAGCTTGTGCTGCGGTTGCTTCCCTGTCCCACCAACCATTTGCTCTCTTCTCGGCGTTTTCACGAATGAGGGTTTTGCTGGGAGCCACCCGTTCGTGGTGGGTTGCGAGTACTGTCTTTATCACTACCGACCGAACTGCATCTTCATCTAAACCTAAGCCTGTGCATTTGGCTGTTTTCCACTCATATCGTTGTCTTGATTTCACTATGGAGTGAAATCGACAGTAAGCACGGCGGTTTTCGATCCCACCTACGACTGGATATAAATATCCAGATAATTATTATTAAAGGTGAAACTCTCACGGTCAAGCCTCGGACGAGCTCGGGGTAGGGGAGCTCAGTTTTGGCTGAAATCGAGCTCTTCGAATAACCGCGAGCACGAAACTGCCACTTTTCGGGCTCGCCCCGCAAAAGTACGCGAGCATCGAGCTCGCTCCCAGCAAGATGGCTTCGTGCTCCGTCTTGTAGCCACCTCCCAGCGGAGAGCTCGTTGTCACGCGCAGGCGATTGGTAGAAATTTGCGTAATATATACTGCAATCTTCGAAAGTCACTGGAATTTATCCAAGCGGCGCCGAAGCCGAGGTACGATCAAGATTCTGCTCTTCTACTTGGCTTCATCCGAAAGGCAGTCCCAGCAGGCCGCACTCACCCCCCCTTGCTGTAAGGCAGGCCATCGCGAGCTTCCAATCTGCAGGGCCGTTCAAGGTGACCCCCCACCGAACCCGAGAACTCCTACATTTTTAAGTGTGTGTGTGGGGTGGGGTTCGAGTTGAATTCGGGACGACAACGGACTGCTTACAACTAGATGGCCTCGCCTCGCGGATGAGTCCTGCAGAAACGCGGTCGCCAATCTATTCACGATGTCTACTGGAAAGACATCTCGAGCTACAAGACACCTCAGGCTGGTTCACCACCTCCACTCGCCTAAAACCGACGTGAAGGTAGCGGGGAAGCGAAAGCGTGACGCTGAAGTGGAGATGTTGCGCGCGTCGCCTCTACATGTAAACAATCCTGCTCATCTCAACTTGCTGTTAGAAACCCTTCGGATCATAAACCACAATCTACCTTTGAGAACGGGCGAGTACAATGAATCTAAACTTCTTGAAGCACTGGTGGTGAAGCAAGAGATGCAGACTGTTGTCAATGCTAAGCGTGTCAAGGAAGCTATCGTCGAGTTATATCGGTCGACGAAAGCTGAGATGACGGAGTATCTTGCGGATAACCGTGAGCACTACCACATTTTCACGCTGGTCGCCGACTTCTGGACATGTAAAACAACCGACGACAATTTTTTAGGATTGCGTGTGTACCGTATCGACAAGGATTGGCAATTCAACTCCGTCCTTCTCGGGACAAAAATGTTCAACCCCTCCTACCGTGATCGCGACGGTAGGATTCGCAAGCCATTTAAGACATGGTTAAACAAAATGCCGAAGGACTTTGGATTATCGACAAACGATTTCTACGGATCTGCCAGCGACTCTGGAGGTGATGTGAAGTACATGCTCTCTTCAGAATTACATTTGAAGTGGGAATGGTGTTTTGCGCACATAGCTCACGCTGCAACCAAAATGTCGTGTGGACTAAACGGAAAGAAGAGTCGAGAAGCCAACCCTGACATGGCCGAACTGATCTCAAAAATGACGTGGGTCATAACACAAGTAAAGCTAGTTTCTACAGCTAGGCGACCTATTTTCCGATCTCTGCAAGTCAAAAACCAAAGGTTCTACTCGGCTTCTGGGGCACTCAACGTCTCGGGGTTTGAGCATGACCATCGCAATGAAACGTGTTCTTGCGAAGTGGCCTGCTATCGTTGCTTGGTACGAAGAGCGAGGACGTCAAGCTGTTCGTGATACCTCATTTCCCTATTGAGAATCACCACAATGATTTAAGCCATGTGCTGTCGGTCCTCACGCCGATAGCCGATATTGAATTTAAGTGTCAGAAAGAGCGTTCAAAGCAAGTGGAGGTGCTGATGTATTTATATATGAGTCGGATTGACGAACTGGGGCACGATCAGCCTGTCCCTCACTATCTGTCGACGAAAACAAATCCACAATGGATATCGGCAAGCTCACTAACCCCTTTAGCGTCAAAAACCAGGGATTTGCTACGCGATTCCCTAGATGAACGGTTTTCTTCTCTCGGTACTACATGGTTTCCACGTTTGCAACTTGTGATTGTGTACCGGAGATGATGTTGAAGCTCCATCCAATCTACAAATACACACACGAATCAGTCAACCGTGTCGTCATTATGTGCCGCCGACAGCATGGCATACCAAGACGGCATGCTGTGGGGAGAGTTGAGGGAGGTAAACAACAAGATTCGCTCGAGCTTATTATCCCTACTGAAGTCCGTTGCAGAATCTCTAGAAGCTGCTGAGGAACAATCTGTATCATCTGTCGCACGCTTGAGTAGACTTGAAACGCGGTTCGCTCCACGACCTGTCAGACAACAACCACTAGCCGAGTTGACAGACGTGCTGAAGATGAACTGGATCGATGGCTGGAGGATCAAATTGGGGCCCAACGCAATACGGACATGGCACCGAAAGAGTCCGTGCTTCAGTTTTGGAAGAGGCTCGAAGAGTCAGGCGAGTACAGGCTTATCCCTAAAGCTATTGGAGTTTTACTCGCTATACCATCTTCTTCATGAGCTTGAGCGCGATTTCAGTGTCAGCGGTGAAATGGTATCGCGCCAGCGTACCAGTTTAGCTGGAGATAACATTGACATGTGTATCTTTTTGAATCGGAACCCCGAGTTTGTGAACTTGCTTCAGTGCTAAGAAATCCCGAGCGCAACTGGCAGTACCAGTGGGTGATTGTGGAGATCGAGGTAGAGCCGATGGGAAAAAAAATTCGGTTGAAGAACCCCGTCAACCATCGCTGTTTGAGTCCAGTGGCCGGGTGAAGCTGTTTCTGGATAGAGTGAAGCCCGATATGATTAACCTCCTCGCTGACCGATGGTATTGGCCTTTACGTATCAAGCAGGAAATGGAAATTTTGCCATAAGATTGATCTATCAGACAAAGCCGTCCATCATTTCTACCCAGTGGTATCCGTTTCCAGACTTAAGGCAGTGGACGAAGATGATCGCCGACCTACCGCTGAACTTCGACGGGATCCGCGTAGACGGCCGATTTGGTTTCGACGAGCAGCTATTATCGGAGGTTAGCTGGGAGCCGGAGTCAGGTGACGATGAGTGCATCGTCGAAGCTACCCTCGCCGACCGATAACTAATTCGATGAGCAGAACGCGAGATTTGGAAGCGTCCAACGCCAATTAGTGCGGCAACGACGTACCGACATGAAGCCAGTATCGCAATTTGGTGCGGGGGGCTTTTTTCAACTATCCCTCCAGCGCAAGCGCATAGAGGCTATCCAAATGGTTCGGGTCGCTGGCGAGAGGTAACGATCATGCAACGGGTCCCTCGGGGATGAATACAGGTCACCAAAATTGGGAAAGAGCTACTGTGCCTCATGATGACATCGGCGAAGGTAGGGTACAGGCCTTCGCCGAGTGTATTACACCTGCACCAACTACGACATGTGATATATTGAAATGAAATGGAGTGTTTCGGGACAGAGTAAGACGTACATCAAGAACCAGCTAGAACTGAGCTTAGCGGTGGGTGCGCACACCCATTACACGGGGTATCGTTCTATTGCAACGTACGAAGCATCAAGGGAGTGTAATGGTATCGGAACTGAAGCAGACGAAATAGCTAAACAAGTATCTCGACACTCGCAATCCTGGTTCGTATCGAGACAGGGGTGGTTGTGGATAAGCTCTTTCTTGTTGATCGTCGAGCTAGTGGCTCGGAGGAACTTGAGTTTAGTGTGGAGGAGTGTTTGCCAGATTTAGCCCGAGGCTCGCAGACATTGGATGGATCTGTGATGCCAGGCAGTCGGGACCCAGATTATACCCAAAGACACTGAGTCGGTAGTTTCAGATAAGTCCGAGTCCGAGGGGTCGCCGATCTTCCAGAGGTCGGCGAACTCAGAGGGTCGGTCAGCGATTAGACGTAGTTTTAGTATTGGAAGGGCTGTAACAGCCTATATTCATTTGATATTAGTATAGAAACCTGTAGGAAGGGTTTTCGAGCCCAGCGAAGATCAAGAAAGAAATACAGAGTGGAATATTCGGGGCCCAACACAAGCGGCACGCGGCGATTATTCGGGTCAGCCGTCCACGCGGATTAGATTATGTAAACCGCTGAGGTCGACTACTCGGAGTGACGGAAGTGACCTCGGCCAAGTACAAGAGCGCGTGTGGTGGTGTTCTGGATGCCTTCCGGCAAGGAGCTCGTCGAGCGGACGAGTGCGGGTTTTCCGCCGCTCAAGCGACATAAGGTCGGTGTGGTCTTGCGCCAACGGTCCGCAAGGTGAAAGCCGCCACTCACCTTTTGGTAGAGGAGACAGGTTCAAGGAGGAGAAGGAGAAGGAGAAGAAGATCGGTGAATTAAGGGGAGCGTGCTGTCTGCTCGTGACACGGCTCCGGGGAGACGGCTTGGGAGGCACCTGGAAGGGCTCCATTACACCGCTGTAAACGGACTGGTCGGATTCGTCCGACGAGCCTACGCTCGCTGAGCGTAGGTGCTGTGGGCGTGGAGTGGGAAGCTAACGAGTTCCCCCCGTTTTCTACATCACATATCTGCATGTATTGCTATCCTATGCTAGCCCGTGATTTTCTGTGTTCTGAAGAGACTTGTGTTGTGGGCCCTGCTTTATGTGCTGCTCATGACGGTGATGCAGCTGCGTTTTCATTTCGAAAGTTCATAGATATTAGCAGCGCCTTAAGCAACACGTGGTAGAGTTGAAACGCTTTACGACGTCGAGCGCATTTGCGCTAAGCACTGGGTCTACGATACAGAATTCTTTAATAAGCTAGGAGTCGGCCCAAGGACGAAGCCTCGAACACACACATGACTTCGTTAGCATAGCTAAGTGATATCAATGTACCTCGCTGAAAAACGAAAACGACATAGAATTCTACATGGCACTGCCAATGTGATATAGCGAATTAACGTGGGAGTCCGCAAAAATTCCCCCGTGGAGGCTAGAGACGGTAAACTTTGTTCAGGTATCCCTTCGTTCTTCTGTGAGGTATACATGACTCATCTTTTGATGCCTGCCTACCCGATGTAGGCATCAACCTGTACGACCAACAAGCTGTAGCGAGCGCACAGCTGCCGGTCTAGGATGCAGCGTTAAGGTCGCAGAGACAAACGGAATATGTACTGTTTACAGTACTTTTAATTCGATGCCAGTTTGGGGAAAATCCAGTGCATATGTACTGGATTATGGAACTTGCTCCAGACTCAACAGTATCACTAAAGAACACTATTCTGACCAGCTTCTATTTCATTATGAGCTTTATGTTCCTGTAGTACCGCGCTCAATCACGACTATAAATAATGGAGCTTTGGCATCGCTATGAACTTGTCTGTTCTCTGGATTTATTCCAGAGTTTTAGGACGATCCGATCGGAGTTACCATCGATATTACTCGAATTTCGGTACAGGTCGCCAGATATCATCGATGTTGCTTACACCTCAATACACCTTGAGAAAACATTCATATATAGCCATATAGCTAATGAATGCTACTAATAAACCCTGCCCCTGCAAAGACAAGCTGAAAAACGACAGCGCGCAGTCTTGCAGGAAGTCTCACCATACATGAACGATAGTTACAGCAGCATTTCCCCTGTGTTCTTGCAATTATCAGCCTGTACTCAATTACCGTACCTCACAAATTATTGTTATCTGTTGCATTAAAAAATGCTTAACAGATAAATTGCCATTTTGCGAATTCCACCCAATTCCTTCTGATAGATCGCTATTTCTTAACACCAAAATAAATGGTTTAAAAACAAAGTATTGCAATTGGTTTGAACGCAGCTGTGAGTTCTCATCCACGATCCTCTCACCACGGAGAGACGAAGGTGGTGATGCTAGTATGCAATCTTAACCTTCGTATTGAATGGATACGCCCACCGCAAAAACGCATACAGACTTTCTGATTAGTTTTTTTACCGGGTGAAAATATGGGCTTGATTGTGGTGGAGGGCTCCATTGAAACAAGCCCAGTCCACTTCGTTTCGTTCGCAAAACCTAAAATCTGTACATCGAAGACTGTCAAACATCAAGTAACCTCTAGCTAAAACCTGTTACCACTGCTTCATTAGAGTGAGTCGCTCAATGCTAAATGCTGCACATTAGCCATTCTACACAATTCCAGAGCTTCCCCGTGTGCCTGCACGGCATCAGTAGTATCATTTTAACTTGGATGAAAATTTCTCTCGCTTAGACCCTTTAAAATTGCGTTTAAGGTGTGGTTTGCTCCACCCGAATCTAGTGTGTGTACTGGATTATGGGAATTGGTCCTGAACTTAACGCCGCCGCTACCGGAAATTACAGAACTGCGCCTTTCATGTACCGTGAGCAAGCCTCGGACGAGCCCGCGATGAGCTCACCTCGTGAGGGGTTTTATGAGCCCTAAAACCTTAAGAGTCGAGCTCGTGGGGTTTTGGCGCTCCTAAAAAAACCTTACTCACTCGAGAGATGGAGCACTCGGCAGGCGAGCTCGTTCTTCTGCGGATTTGATTAGTCTAAAATCGTTATTTTGGTTATTGGTCAATATCAGTTGAAATTTATCTCGATCCTGAGACGCCACAGAATAAATTCGCCTTCCCCCAGCAGTTCACCCCCAGGCGCCGACGAGCTGATAGCAAACCTCGCGCAGCATTTCATCGCCCAGATCTAGGCTTTGGCTGCAGAGCAGGCGATGCTGTACAGCCAGCAACAAGGCCACTGTGACGCCCAAAATGCTGCCCTGATGGCTGTCCAAGCATCAGCAGAGGCGAATATGCGACGCTTAACGGAACAACAGCGTACCGGATTTGAAGAGGTTGAAGCTAATATTGCTAGTAACCTTGAAGCAATTTCAACACACATTCACCAGGTGGTTGAGGGCCAGCTTGCGGTTTTACGTGGTGAAATGCGTCCTGGTGAGGATATTGATCACCTTGTGCAGCGAATGGTTGAAGTTTCGTCCTCGGGTGCTGCTGAAAGCATTAAATGGCCGTGGAACCTGAGCTGGATCGCGCACGGGTTGAGATGCAGCGTGTAATTCTCAGTGATGTTTAAAAAGCAATGCGTGAATACGCTCGCAAACTTGTTTTGGAATTGATAGTGCAGAGAGAAAATTAGCTAGACGCCCGGATACAACGCGCACTCATTAACACTCAGGCGGACGTCAATTCCCAAAGTCAGCGTCATGCCGATGCGACTTCGATTTTTACGTTAAAAGCTGCAGCGGCACATATCGCAGACTAGATGTGAAACAAATCCTGTCGACGAAGTAATAAAAGCTGTGATTCGAGACGTTCGGCACGGTGAGATGGACGAGAAGTCCAAACTTGAGCAGGAAACTCAGCGCTCACAGAATCCCACTATCTCAGGACCAGATCGCCTAGATTCCGCCGCTCAAATTAACGCCACAATTGAGCGAAGCATCCAAGCAGCAGCAAATACAATTCGTAATGTCATTAAAATCGGTGTCCGCGATCTCAATGCAATAAGCGATAGCCCTCGTGAACGCCAACAACTATTCGACGACGCTGAGGGTAAAGATGACAATGCAGACGAAGAAAAAATGAGTACAGAAGAGCTTCAGTTGCAAAAGTGTATTCAAAATGCATGGAGAAGAACATATCTTGACGTCAGTCGTGGTCGATGATCCTCAATGCTGCTGGGAACGTTTATTGGGTGAGGATGTGCACGATGACGGCTTGGAAGAACTAGCCGTTTCACACCCGCGAACTTGTGGTCACGAGGAGTGTATTGGGCTGCAACAAATGCAATTTCCGGTGGAGATACCTGCTACTTACCGCCTCGGTCAAAAGATAGATGTGGATGTCGATGTGGTCTCGAGTCCAGCAAACGTGGTCTTAGTGCTTCAAACCCCGCTTATACAGGAACTGGGACGGCCGACACCAGTACAGCAAGAGCAAAGCTGGCGCTTGGATGGTCCGGCAAACTTGCTTCCCCCACCTATTTCATCAATCCAACATGATGAGCAGCGTCGGCTTGGCCACCGTCAACCGGTACACCATGCCCTTCGTCACCTTGTAGATAGTCAGCAACAACAATTGTCTCAGAGAGCGGAAGTAGCTGCCCGACGGCATTTGGCGAAAACAAAACGTAGAACTTGGTAGTCGAAATGTGGATTGCATCAATATACATTTCTGAGTTCAGTGCCAATTACTGTCAATTTGAAGCGAAGTATAAGCGGTCTACACTAACGGTATGTACAAGTTGTCGAAGCCCGCCACAAGCTCTGAATACTTTTATACAAGCGACACCTTTACCTGAGGCAGACACATCACTAAGTTGTCGCTGTGCCTAGGCACAACGCCTCGGGACTCTATCTGCACCAGACATTATAGCAGCTTCAGCCGCCCGGAATGGTCCCATTTCAGTCAGCTGCCGCAGCATCTCAGCCACCGACACAACAACCCCAGTCGACTAGGAGGATGTCGATAACCTAGGCGCACCAGACGACCCGGATACCACCGGGCCGCTCGACGCGACATGGCGCCACCGAGAAAACTGCCGAGAGCATTAAGAGAGTTCAGTATCACGACGCCGCTCTCTGTTGACACACCCTCGCCGCTGGTGATCGCCCCGCAACCACTAGTCGCCTCGTCGGACGCGCCGCCATACCCAGATGCGCGAAGAGCACCTCTGCTGACGGAAGCACCTCCTGCCAGATTGACGGGCCGAGTGCCCACGTGATCGGACTGGCGGTGCACACAGAACTACTCGACACGCTGCTAGTTTTCGTGCTACAAACGGTCTTGGTACCCGATCTGACTGACCCTGCGCTTATCAGCACTATCTCGCCACTAATACGCACAGACCCACTATGACCGGCCAGAGCCACCTCCGACAAACCGCCATCAAGTGACACCTCACCGCCGTCGCCCAGAGAGGTCACACCCCCGACGACCTTCGCCTACAAAAAGGCCAATCGCGCACACTAAGCTGCTCGCATCTTCACAAGCACCATCAGCGGCCGCGACGACAACAATCCCACCAGCGGTAGTGCGACGTTCACAGCAAACCAAGGCTAGCGTGGCATCTGGACCGAATAGAGAATCATCAAGTCATCGTGTGCGCTGGCACAGCTCGTCCATCCGCCACGAAAATCATCATTTGCTAAAGTCGAAGGCGTCAAACTGCTGCTCGCCAAGTTCCCGTCACCGATGGCTACTCTAGACCGTCGCTACTAGAGAACCCGACGCACCAGAGCATATGCTACCCACATAAATGCCCACAACACCGCTTGCTACCGGGCCCGTCATGTCCGCGCTTGCTCCAGCTGGGAACACTCGCGTCAACATAGCTTCGGTAACGGCAAAGAATTATACGCAAACACACCGCCACTACTGCATCCGCGTACAGATTCAGTGCTGCTTCTGCCCGCGTTAATTGATTCACCGGCTACTTCCACCGGTCCGGCTTGCTGTACACGGAGTCGCTGATGCCCAGCGTCGCCGCACCAGGTACGCGACTGGTCGAAGCGCCGAAGACAACCTGCTAATGCCCTTAGTACCCACATCGGACGTAATAGCGCTACTTCACTAGAACCAACGCGACCAACCGCACATCCACCGATGTTATGCATTCGGGAATCACAGCGATGACTTCTCCTCGTCGTCAAGGATTTCACTGGACAAGGTAGTACTTGACACAAATTCATCAAGAATATCAGAGTCCAAATCATCTAGATAGCTGTCGAGATCAATGTCAAACTCAAGGCTTGAACGCGCGTAAACCTTGTGCTGACCCTTTGCCTCACTTGTGTAGATGCAGCAGGTTATAGTGGTTCGCCGTGGCGAGACACTTTTAAAATAATCGGTAGGAAATCGGAGCTGTGAAAAGCTGAGACTCGATGCTTGTAAATATGACCAAAAGGCATCCGAGCGCAATGCGCGCGAAAAACGGAGCTACCGAAGCTTCAACGCCGTCAAATGCGCGAAAACGAGGGGGGATCGAGATGCCAATGTGTAACCCATGGGATACTCTGGTAGGTTACTCTTGGGTTACTCACGAAAAAACACTTGTTCTTATGCACGTTTCGAGAAAGCGGAGCTCGGCTTGGGGAGAGCGCTTGGACTGGAAGCTATATCCGTTTTTGCTGGTGCGACAAAGATCATGTGCTACTTCTGTTTGCTGTAAAAGCAGCAACTGATCAGATTATTTCACCTCGATAAAATTGTTTCTTAGTATGAGCCTAATGTTCTGTTCATATCTGTCAAGAAAGCCAGATTAACCCCTCAAACGCGAGAGCCTGGACCGTATACGTTATGACGAAATTCGTATCGTGGACCGTACACGTTAAAAAAAACTGACTTGATGTTTGTCAAGGGCATACAAAAAATCAAAGTACAAGGGGTAGGTGTGCAGAACAGAGTTCGAACACAAGCATGTCCCAGGAGATCCCTGCAGATCCCACTTGGATTGTGAGACCGCGTGTCCACACAGCCAGTCCTCACTTTCAGATTCGCCCCCTGCCACGCAGATGGGTTTCCGCGCGAGCTGGCAGAAGCTCCGGAAGGAGGGATGGTGGTCGTCGAGGCCGACCGGCCTCTCGAGCGACTTCGCGTACATCAAGCCTGGGAAGTCGAAGAAGGACACGCGCGGCGTCGACTACTTCGAGGGAGAGGGGGAGCTCATGCGATATCTAGATCGTATCCACCTTAGTGGCAAGTGCAGTCTTGTTTGTCTACAGCACTTTGTACTATCTAACCTCTTTTGTGAATGGCTGGCTGCGGTCGAAGGGCAACGGAGCGTCCATGGGCAGGCAAAATCAGCTCTGCCTTCCGCGCCATCCACAGCCCCTGCTGGTCCGACCCAGCCCGCCGCTTCTGATGGACAGGATCCGCTCGCTGACCAAGTCCCCGCTCGTGCTGTTCCGACCCAGTCCACTGTCCAAGCTTCTGTTGTGGCGGCCCAGCCTGCTGACCAAGCCCCCGCCGGTACTGCGCATACCCCACCGGCCGTCCAAGCCGCCTCACCACGTCATAGTGCCGCTCGCCAGTCGCAACCCCGTCGGTCAACTAGTTCGGGCACCCAAGCCCCAAGCGCAAGTCGACGACCCGCTCGGCGGCGATCGAAATCAAGCACCGATGAAGGTACGGGTGGTATTGTGTCTGGTGCATGATACTTGATATTGTTATCGTGTCTGACGTGGTATCGTGTCTGGTGCATGATATATTCTGTTCTTATCGTGTATGTCGTGACATCATGAATTAGACCACACGGCGCAGCAACCACGAAATCGTGCGCGAGCCTTCAGCGCGGGTGTTGAGGAGGAGTTACTTCAGAGCACCGCTCCGTTGCCGACAGATGATGAGCCTCTAGACGACTCTGCAGCGGGTTAGTATGCTGTAAGTACAAGATATGTGAACACGATATCAATACTAACGTGGGCCCATACTATTTGCAGGCGGAATACTTGATTCGGACGGGGAAATCGACGGCAACTACACGTGGGACGACGAGCCACCAGTGGAAGACGAGGACCCGAATCTGGACGGAGAGGGACCCCCCCTCCGGAGCCACTGTTCGATGGACCGCTGATTACTGCCGTCGGTGGCGTTGGCAGCATTGCCAGTGGCGTCATGGATGCGAAAGTGCTCAAGGCGATGAGCACCGACGGCTGGTCGGCGCCGGTAACGCATGAGCCGTACGACTACCTTCAGCAACCATACGTGACTCGCGACGATGGCGATCTCCAGCATGAATACCCCGGGCTTTACAGTGGCGAATACGGCTCGACCTCAAGGACACTGAATGTGGCAGCGACCGCGTCTGGTGCATTCTTCTACTTTGGCCAGCCACGCGTGTGGGAAGACATTGCTGAGGCCAGCAACCAGTACTTCCAGGAGAAGCTGGACGAGCGAGCGCAAGGGCAATACGAGAAGCAAGTGGAGCGCGAGCGTGAGCGGCCCGGGTATAAGAAGAAAACAATCGAGGTGATCCTGAACGAGCTCCAGACGCTGTCGGACATCACTGCGAGGGAGCTGTGCGTCTTTGTCGGGCTGATGATCACTCGCGCAGTCGCCCCGAACAAGGAGAAGCTCGAGAATCACTGGACGACAACGGACGAGGGTGGCATTCCGCGTGTCTGCTTCGGGAAGTTCATGACCAGGGACCGTTTCATGCACTTGTCTCGGAACCTGCACTTCAGCTCGAACGACGCGCCGGAGGCCAGCACAGACCGCGCGTGGAAGCTACGACCCGTCATCGACCCACTCCAGGCGCGGTTCAAGTCCGAGTACGTCGCTCCACCAGTCATGGCTTTTGACGAGGCGATGCTGCCTTCGAGATCGAGCTTCAACCGCATGCGAGTCTACATGAAAGACAAGCCGCACAAGTGGGGTACAAAGCTCTTCACGCTTTGCTGCTACATGAGCGCCTACTGTATCTGGTGAGTAGGTGGTGTGCCTTACGGCACGCCACCTTTTTTTTGGTGTCTAAGTTTGGTTATCGTGGACCGGAGATGTTGCTGACTGTCTTCTCATGTCTAGTGCAGGTTTGAAGTATATCTGGGCAAGACGCAGTCGGACGACCGAGTCGACGTCAGGTCTGGTGCAGCCGCGGTCATCCGCTATTTGCGGGTAGTATTCAGCACCAACACGTCTCCCACCACCTCGGCAGACATGCGCCTGGTCGTGACCGACCACTACTACACGTCGGTGGCTCTGTCGATGCGGATACTCAGCATGGGCCTCTACTCCATTGGCACCGTGCTGACGAACCGGCTTGGCTTGTGCAAGAGCATCGTCGACAAGAGGAAGAAGCGGCCCAGCAACATTGACCGCGGGACATTCACGGTGGTGGAGTCGCTGCAGATGCCCAGGATGACGATGCTATGGTAGTGGGACAACCGTCCCGTACACTTCCTGTGTACGGGCGGAAGCGTGCAGATGGATCGAGTCGCTCGCAGGGAGAAAGAAGACTGGCGTTCAAGCGGACGTCGCCTGTCCCAGGGTGATCAAGGATTATCAGACCTACATGGGCGGCGTCGATGTTCACGACCAGCTCCGCTTGCAAAGGTAAGCTCTGTTATCCTGAAGGTCCATGTTTGTGCATATCTAATCGTGGACCCTACATCCTTTCGACAGATATTCACTGCAATTGGCCGTCAAATACAAGAAGTACTACAAGTCGTTCTTGCTAGGATTCATTGACCTAGCAATCACGAACGCATTCATCGTGTTCAACCACCGACACATCAACGACAGCCTCCCAAAGCTCTTGCACGTCAAGTTCTTGAAGCAGCTCCACCTTGAGCTTTGCCAGCTCGATGAGGCAGACTGGACAACGCTTCGCGACAGCCACAGCTTCCAAGGGACCCCAACCAAGTCGACGCCACGGCCTGCCGCAAGGAAGAGCGCGCACACTCCGGTCCAGAACGATGAATGGCGGGACGCGAACAACAGCCAAGGACGCAAACGCAGAACGAGGGTGTGCAAGGTGTGTTCGCTGCTCAAGGTAACGGACGACGCGCGCGGCGGCGACTCATCCGTTTACTGCGGCGGCTGCAAGCACAAGACCTCGTCAAAGAACTCAAAGGCGACACGCGTCTTCCTCTGCGAGAAGGTGCGCCACGCGCACGACGGGGTCGCCATGTCCTGTTTTGACATGTGGCACAAGGCCTGGCGCAACGGAACCGCGCTGCCCAAGACCGTGAACCGCCGGATCAGGGCACGCACGCCGGCGGAGGTCGACGCTACGGGGTCGGGGGAGGAGGGCAAGCGCGAGAGTAACGGCGAGAGCACGCTGCGCTCTCGGAGCAGCGACGCCGCTTTGAGTGTGGGGTCGCCCCGGCGCAAGCGCGCGCGGCACGCGGCCAGCGACGACGAAGCGTAGGTTTTGATGAGTGAGTGCCGTAATGAAACAACTGGTTCTGGCTTTCATTTTGATTTGATTTCTCTATTGGTTTGATCTCATGTTTGCCAGATGTTGTCGACTGTTGTCGACCCTGGGAAGGAGAAAGTTCAGTGGTGATGGACATGTACTGTCGTCACGGCCATAGGTCCACGTTTGGCTGCTTATCATGAAGAAATCGTTCAGGATATTGACTAAGATACAAGATAAGGTGAGTCGCTGCTCGGCGGGCTAGGGCAGAGTCCCGGCATTGACCTGTTCACGATAACAATACGTATGAATATTTGTATTGGACCCCGATGTTCAAGGTTCACGTTAAGATGGCTAGGGTTTCGGGAGATGGTCGCACGCAATACGGCTCGCGTTTGAGGGGTTAAACATCATATTTATTGAGTTGTGGCACCCAAGAAGTCGTCGGTAGAGGGACCAAAGGTCCTGCCAACATGGGCCAAGTCCATGAATTCATAGATGAATGTGTTAAAATGGAAAATCCGATTTCACCTCAAGGGGTGACACATGAAGGATGCCAGGCTCGCTAATTCAATGACTACTTGGCCGATTAACATGCTGACCCTGGATAAAGACGTGTTTGGTGATGTATCAGGAAGGCATCCGATCGCAAGGTTGTACATTGAAGAATTAGCGGAGGGGTCTATCTGTAGGCGGCCCCCAGCTCGCTACGTGTGACCCATCGCATGGCACTTTGTGTTGTGCGCGGAGAACAGTTCGTCTACGACGATGAATTTGCTGGCATTAGTATCGTTCACCGCAGCATAAGTTGGGTTCACGGAGTGGCTTTCGTGAGGCGTGTAGAGTTATACGACTGAACCCATCAGCAACTACTTTGAGGCGAAGGTAAGAAGATGAGCGCCAAAGTATTAATTGAATTCTAGCGATACGGAATAATTATTCTGACTTGACGAGTTGTACACGTGCATTTAGTATTAGTTGGGTAGAAAAAGTTTACGCAGCACATCTCAAAAGTCGATATTCCATCAAGACCAAGAAATGAGTTGCATTGTAGTCTGTGCAGTCCAAAGGTATCCAAGTCTAACAAACCAACCGCTTCCGAAGAACTATCGAAAGACGTCAGTTTAGTGGTCTTATATCCGGAACTTGGGAGGGGGGGGGCGCGCGCTAGATCGGAAGTGCCGCCCCCGCAGTTCAGGCGGATGGAAGCGTCTAGAAGCTTCCACAGCCGCCCTACATCTGCTCTCTATATTTTATCTTGATTCTACTATACCTAGCCTAAAGGTGAGTCACACCTATCTCTACATGCTATTGGCAGGTAATCCACCAATCATGATACACTCGCCCACCTTCTAAGGCGCCGCTTGCATTCCTGATATTCGTCCATCGAGCGCGCTCCCGGAGCTACGCTTGACTGACCCGCATAAGCTTGACCCCTGCTCGCCTACGCTCCGGCCCAGTAGACGGGGACTCGAGTAGGTGCACCTTGTTCATGGCGGAGGCTCTTGAGGTTGCTGCTGCTGCTGCTTTGACCGTGGAGGCTCGGACTGTCGATGAAGCGGTGCAAAGCGACCTGGACTCGGCGGATGAGGCTTTGTGGGCCGACCTCGTCCGCAACAGCGAGGTGCCGCGCTCCGATTCAAGCCCGGCTTCCTCGCCAGTTGCTTCGCCTGCTCGTTCGCTCATCGCTTCTCCGTCGCGCTCGCCCGGGGCTTCTTCGACACGCTCGACTGCGTCTCCACCAGCTGCTGGCTCTACTTCGAACGTGTCTTCGGCCCGCTCCGAGGCGCCTGCGCCCGCTCCTCGTAAATCGCTTGCTGAATTAATATACGAGCTGGATGTGGAAGGTTCTGACGACGACCCTGGTTCTGATTCCGAAGTTCCCTTGGTCCCGGCTGCCTTCCTCGGCGCTTGATTCTGGTTTGTTTGATGATGATAACGACGATGTCCCGCGCGCTCGACGTTCACGTCTTCTACGTGGGGATGAGCGTTCCGCTTGGCACCCGCCGTTACCACCAGTTCCGGCTCGGCACCCCACGACGAACCACGTGAATCACTATGATGTTGCGGCGCCGTGGGACTACAGTGCCGAAGCGACGATAACCCATTTGCTCGACGTTCACGGAGAGGCACCCCACCGCTTCTTCTTGGTGCAATGGAAAGGCAGGCCGTTGCAACTTAGCTGGGTTTGTGCAGAGCGCTTGGATGACCGACGACGCGACCGATGATGGAGCTTGTTGACGCCTGGAAAGCTTCTGGAGATACTCGGTCATTTATGGACTGGACAAAACCATTTGGCGCCTGCCGCTGGAACTTGCTTCATGGATGCCTTCCGGTTGGCGCTCTATTATCTTGGTAACGATGGAGATGTGGGATGTGTTTGAGGATACGCGTCCAGATTCCATTCAGTATGGCGTGTCTCGGGAAGATGCGACGGAGTTCTTCAAGTTACTTCAGCGCCAGAACATTCCCTTGGACTTCGACTTGTTGCTGGCTAATAGCAACACGGTGTCGAACGGTAATATCGAGACACTCTCCAAGTTCTTTCGTTCCCTTGCTCCTGGTGTTTATCTCGTTAGCGCTGGCGAAGGTGACATCGGTCACTGTTGCGTTGTGATTTCGAACGGGTCAGAGCGGCGTTTGCTTGCCCTAGACGACTACGACGTTAGCCACGATCCGCCGATGGTTGTGATACCTCTCTGCTTCCAGCGGTGGGTCAAACACGTGAAGTGGATCCGTCGTGTTCAGCTCCAACCGGGTTACGTCTGCCGTGGCAAGCGCAAGTCCAAGACTCAGAAGAGGCGTGAAAAGCGCTTGAGAGAGCAACAGCAGGGCGAAGACCATTCAGGAATACAGGTAGCCTTTTGTGCTCCATTAATTCGTTGTGTTTCTTCTTCTTCGTTTTGATCGCCGATGGTTTTCGAACTCGGTGATCAAGTCTGGTACTTGCCCAAGGTCTTCGACGTTTACCCAAGTGGGCTTCGGCTCACCCACCCACTCAACAAGAAATTGCGTCCGTCGTTTGTGAGTTCGCTTTCCCACTAAGCGTTTAACGAGTTGTCCGACACTACCGTCAGCGAGAATGACATCGTTGGGTCTTGATAATCGACTTGGTTCGTTGTACGGTTTCAGCGAGCTTGTATTGAAGACTGGATGAAGTTTGTTGCCGGTTTGAATATTCAACTCGTAAGCGTGATTGTGGATCTTGCGAATGACTGTGTAAGGCTCGATCCACTTTGGTTCAAACTTCGTCGAATTGGGTAAACCTGTGTGCTTTGGATCCAAGGGTTCTGTACTCAAATACAAGCGATCACCAACATCGAAGACTTGTTCCACGCGATTCCGGTCATAAATATCCCGCATCCGTTCTTGAGCTTGTGCTAGTGCTTCGCGACATCGAAGAAGAATTGCGGCTTGATGTTCGCGGAACGCTGATCCCCGTCGACTTTTTGGGACTTGTTCGAGTTGTTCTGCTGCTAGCTGGAGTGGATTTAGTGGTACATATCCGAGGTCGGCTTCGAATGGTGCGAGCTTCGTGCTGGAGTTGACGGTCAAGTTGACAGCGAACTCGGCGTTGGCCAGATGAATGTCCCAGTCGTCTTGAAGCGGACCGACGAAGCACCGCAGGTATTCTTCCAAGGTCCGGTCCATACGCTCCATCTGTCCGTCGCCTTGCGCTCGATGAGCTACAGACATGCTTAGCTTTGTCCCGATGGACTTAAAGACATGCTGCCAGAAGGCGGACACGAACTTCCGGTCACGGTCGGAGACAATATTCGTCGGCATGCCGTGGAGTTTCCCAATGTTGTCAATGAAGAGTCGAGCTACACCTTCGGCAGTTACGTTCTTTGTGGTGGGCACGAAGTGACAACGCTTCGTTAACCGGTCGACGACGACCCAGATGGAATCAACTTCTCGCTTTGTTCGCGGGAGATCGGTGATGAAGTCCATAGAAAATGATCGCCACCGTTCGCCAGGGATGCTAAGTGGTTCAAGCAAACCTGGGGGCTTCGTCAACCGAGGCTTATTCCTTCGACAGGGCTCGCAGTCTGCGATAAACTTCTGAATAGACCTTAGCATCTTCGACCAGCACCAGTGGCGCGCTAGGGTCAGGTATGTTTGCTCAGCTCCTGGGTGGCCACCGTAGTTTGTGTCACGGCACTCACTGATGATCGACTGCCGCAACTTCACCTCGTTGGGTACGACAACGCGCGCGGCGTCGTCTGCCGGTGTTTGGTGCCAGAGTAAACCATTCGCTTCGGAGTAGCATCGGTACTTCTTATGCTGGTGTCGTTCACGCTTTTGTGTCGAGTTGCGGTTGCGCCTCTTGATCGCTGCGAAGATGGTTTGGATATCACGGTCTTTTTCATATGCCTTCTTAATGCGTGAAATCAACTTGGAGTCGCTGGTTACTTCGCTGATCGCTAGAGTAAAGGATGTATCGTCGAAGCTTCTTACGCTTAAGTCGTGGAAAAACTTCGTCTCTGGTTCCAAGTCCGGTCTTCTGCTCAATGCGTCCGTGATACCGTTTTCGCTCCAGGAAGATACGAAAACGTCGGTTGGTACTCCGCGAGGATATCATACCACCGGGCTAGCCTACGGTTCGCCATCTTCTGCGTGAACAAGCCTTCGAGACTCTTGTGATCCGTCTCCACGACCGGTGGTTTGTCCAAACAATATATTCGGCACGCTGCTAGGGCATGAACGATGGCTAACAACACCTGTTGCTGCGTTGGATAGTTGAGTTCCGCTGATTTCATCTTTCGGCTGGTGTACGCTATGGGGCGTTCGACACCACCAACGACTTGGAACAGCACTCCACCAACGGCGAACTTGCTCGCGTCTGTCCGGAGATGCATCGGTTGGCTGAAGTCTGGAAGATGAAGTACGGGCGTGTTGCATATCCTCCGCTTCAACTCCCTGAAGTTTCTCAACTGCTCGTCGCTGAAACGAATCTTCGCGTTGCGCTTGGTCTTCTTCTTCAGGAGGGTGAACATGGTCGCGGTTAGCGATGCGTATTCCGGACAAAACCGTTGTACGTAGCCCGTTAGTCCCAAGAAGCTGTGAAGCTCCTCTTGCGTCCGCGGCACAGGCTAGTCCTTGATGGTCTGCACCTTGGCTGGGTCAATTCGAACCCCGTTACGTCCCACGAAGTCACCGAGGCATGGAATTTCGCTCGCGCAGAAGACACACTTGGACAGCTTAACGTACAGCTTGTTGTCGCGTAAGATGTCCAATGTCTCGCGCAGCGCCTCCAGGTGATCTTCGATCCTAGCTGACTTGGTGAAGATGTAGATATCATCGTAGAATGATTTCGTATTCTTCAAGTCTCGAAACAGCTTCGACGTCAACCGGTACATTGTTGCTGGTGCGTTACAGACTCCCATCGGAAGTACAAGGTACCCCCACAGTCCATTTGGCGCCTGAAAGGCTGTGAACTTAATGTCTTCCTCCCGCATACGCACTTGGTAGTACGCGGACATCAGGTCCATCGTGGAAAACCAGTATGCTCCAGACATAGCGTCCAATATGTCTATCTTCCTCGTCATTGGGATGCTCTGACGCACGGTGTTTGAGTTGAGATACCGATAGTCGTGAACGATTCTCCAACCGACTGGTTTCCGGACACAGAATGTCGGCGCTGCGTGGGGACCGATACTGGGTCTAATGAGCTTCTTCTTCACCATGTCCTCGACCCAGTGTACGATTTCTCGTTGCTGCTCGGGTGACTGTCGCCACTGCAGGCGAAACATCGCAAGATTTGGATCCTTAACATCGATCCGATGCTCAATGTCGCGTTTCTCTGGTAAACCTTCGGGAAGCTCAGGACGGAACACATTGTCCTTGTACTCCGTGAGAAGTTTGAAGGCTGGGTTCGCTCGGAAGCTATCCCAGTCCGTCTCCAGATAGCGATGTGCTTTTGCACTACCAACATTATCGGGTTGGTCTTGGCGTTGCAGTGAACGTGCAACGTTCTTGATTGTCTCATTCGAGAGCACCGACATGAAGTCGGGCTCATTGATCGACTTGGTCTTGAGTCTCAGGAACTTCCGCATTTTCTTGCGGGTGATGAACTTGGTGTGTACACCACTCTCGTCGACAACACCCATCGTGAACATCTTCTTCACGACGGTGTCCATACCCCTGGTACTGCTTCTTTCATCGGTATATCGTGCAGTACTCTTTCTCCCTAACGTCGCAATATCATCTTCTTCAGCTGAGCCCTTGCCAGCTTGCGCATCATCTCGTCGTCTGCTGACAACGTTTGGGGTCTCCTCCTGCCCTGCGTCGCGGTCGGTTTCGTCCGTGTGCTTCACATCCGTTTCCAGCGCGGCACCTCGACAGGAATCGGGTTTTTTCGCCAAAAGGCCTTTCGGCCTCGACAGATCTCCGAAGCCCAGAGGCAATCACCGGTCCGCCTTCCTCGATCAGTCCACAGGTGTCCCCGGTCCGCTTTCAGTGCAGGGTTTTCTCTCTCGTTCCTTCGATTCGTCGACCTCTCCAGTCAATTTTGGGTTGCATATCCTCGAAAAAAGGTATCCCGAGGATGCCGTCGAATTCGTCGGGTATCGCGTAGACGACGGTGCTACTCGGGTACATCTCGTCTAGTCCCGACACGTGGATCTTCAAAGGCAAAACTTCCAGCTCCGCTTCCACGATTTGGTTGTCCCCAAGCTTCACTCGGATGCTCTTGTCGCTGAGCTTCGTTGTCCGTAGGTGGTGCTCCAAAATCAAACGTTTCGTAATGTAGATCGTGGTGGCTCCACAGTCCAGCAACATGCTTCGAGTATCGAGACGCTTGTCATCCACACTAATCTCACCGGTTTACTGAGAATAGTGGACGTGACTTGTAGACCAGAGGGTTTTCACACAGAACGTTAATGCTGATATTCTCAAACTTTAGTGTTCTGGTAACGCTCTCGACCACGGCAGGACCCTCCTTCACTGACGTGGTTGACCGTTTCCAGCTTCACCTGTTCTTTCTTCCAAAGAAAACAGTTGGCCTTGATGTGACCAGGCTTCTTGCAGTGGAAACAGGTACGACCTTCGGCGCGTTTGGGCTCTACGCTCGGCTTGAAGCGACCCTTCCCGTGGAATGGTTTTCCCCGGAAGGGTTTGCTCTGAGCTTGATGCCTCCCAGCCGAGGAGAACTTCTTGTCACGCCTGGGTTGCTGATCGCGTACTTCTTCGACGAAGTGAGTCACCTCATACTTGACAGCCAAGTCCATAGCGTCGCTCAGAGTCGGAGGGTTCTCGAGTTTGACGTAGCTCCGTGTACGGGGCTTGAGACCGTTCGCGTAGTACAACACTTGGTCGATCACACTCATTCCCTCCACTCGGAAGATGAGGGCTGAGTACTCGCCATTGCATGTCTCAATGTCCGCTGTCTGCTTGAGTCGGTGAAGCTTCTCTCGCAGAACAGCCTGGTAGTTTGACGCCTCGAAGTGTTGGAGCACATGCTCATGGAAAATCCCCCACGTGTGCTCCCGCTTCGAGTCGTCGATGACCAGTGCAGGAACCAACCGGAGGCAGGCTTCTCCATTGCCGACCTCGCGATTCCTGGAAGTCGTAGCCTTGTGTCTTCGATCGGGATGTTGTTGATTCGACAGGCGTTCTCGATCTGGAACAGCCATTCGCGTACATCCTCCCCTCGCTTGCCAGTAAACTTGGGCAAATTGCTTGGTAGTCGCGTGCGGTCCGCTATCGCTTGATTAAGTCGATTAATCTCGGCGCGTAACTGGGCGATGGTGGGCATGGGCTCCTTGTAGTCAGGTTGCTGGGACCAACAAGTGCTACCAGTATATCCGGAACTTGGGGGAGGGCGCGCTAAATCGGAAGTGCCACCCCCGCAGTTCAGGCGGATGGAAGCTTCTAGAAGCTTCCGCAGCCGCCCTATATCTGCTCTCTATATTTTATCTTGATTATACTATACCTAGCCTAATGGTGAGTCCCACCTATCTCTACATGCTATTGGCTGCTAATCCACCAATCATGATACAGGTTTCGTTGAAAATAATCAGAATAGTACCAAAGATCATCAAACTAACAAAAAACGAATTCCTCACTCCCTTTCAAGCCGATCATTCTCTAAGTGCAGTGGAAGATATAGACGTAAAACCGGTTTCGAGACACGGAACTCTTGCGGTCAGACTTAGATGTGATAACAGTTCGTACGGCTCTCTTTACGTTTGGTAAAATCGACAAGCACGATAACACCATTGCTGCAGTAGAGTTTGAATCTAAAAAACTGTCGAACAACGGTGCAGAGAGTTTACTGCTTGTGTGACTTCTATGTAACAGCTGGATCGAACAGTTGGCATAAAGATATTTGCGAATGAAACACAAAATACATTTGTTTGAAACTAAACGACCAGCAGCAGTTTCTACCAAATGGATCTCTAAATCGCATGTTTCAATGTTGCCGTAAAGGGATGTGGCGATGGGAATCTAGTGTTCAACTCACGGTTAAACCTATCGAGCGGGTTATTGGCTCACGCGACCAGCTCATTATCCAGCTCAAACATATTGCAAACCTCGACAGTGTACTGTATAAGGCTCATGCGCTTAAAAGAAAGGCCAACACACTCTTAATTTCTCAGCAGAATATACCAGACCAGCTGCTTTGCAGTGCCGCTCGGTCTCACGGCTAACCCACTTCATTCATCGATCGACTTTCGCATGGTTTAGTACTGTCAATGTGTCTAAGACTAATAAAGGGATACTGTCATCGTCATGTGCAAGCGAGAGAGGAGAGATTTCAATTGTTCCGCGAACATTGCCATAATAATACTAGCTCCTAGCATGATATAAATACCGTTTTACTTGTTGCTATTATAGACTACGTACAATATCAGGGTTGACTATAGAATATTATCGCTGTTTTAGTTCTTCCCAAATACGGCTCACTGGCCAAGGAACACACTCAATCACTAAAAAATCAGCCCAAACCTTCATTTCAGATTATAGATTGATATCAGAGCTAGCTACGATCATCTTAGCACACGTGTGCATTCGTACACTAGAGTAACCCATCGTAGTGTAGCTTATCGGGATGACAATTATGTGATCAGAGTGATGGAAGCTGACGCGATCAAGTGATGTGGGGAGATCGGCGATGGGTACAAAAACAGGTTCGAAGAACATTCCCCGTCAAGGCCAAGTTTGTGGGTTGAGGAAAGTTCCCGGGTATGGGAGGTACCGGTAATATGGTACAAATGTCGATCTAGGGGTACCAAAGAAATGGTACAAATGCCGATCGTCGAGAAGATTACCAAGATAAGGGTACAGGCGCCGATCAGATCGATACGATACGATCGACCGGCGATCCAGATCCAGATCGATATGGTGCAATCATTTCGTCAACCCTGAATAATTCAGCGTCAAGTGATGGCACCATCATATCAGCACACTCGGTACATGGAAGTGGTACGCTCAAGATCTCCAGAGCCAGCGCAGCGGGCAATGTCGGAGCCAGTGCGGCGGGATAAATCAGGGATGCGCAAGGGGGATATGCAGATAGTGTTGGGTGGTTTTGGTTAGACTTCTACTTTTGCCTTCTAATAAGACAATCAACTAGGTTTTCCTTGGACACCTTAGCGGCTTCCTATTTCCGGGCGGGAACGTATATTGCCCCCCCCCCCCGACGACCCAATGATCGCGAAGACGCCCTAGGACCACCACCCGCGACCCCTGGATTGCTTGGCCAGGGACCGCGATCAACCAATAAGTCCAAGAAGACCCCGCCAAGAGGAGGCGGTAAGCGACACGGAAAGGCAAGGAACAAACACACCCAAGGACAACCCCCGCGGACGACTCTGTTCAAGACTCGACCGCGACCGACCGACAGCCGACCGAAGAGTTCCCGGGCGGCTGTCCCCCCAATCCCAAGTGCCGTCCACACGGTCTCGACCAGATCAACCCAACATCTCCCCGCACATCACAGGAAGAGTGCAACCCGCGCCCGCCGACGGGTACACAAGGTGAGAAGACCCTCAGCGCCCCCACGGACGATCGGAGTACCCCTCCGTAGTCAACCGTCTGGGCCACCTGTGTGCTAGCCTGGATCGTGTCAGCAATTTCGCTGATCCCGCTCCGCCACAATGGTGCGCGTGCCCGGATCTGCTGGTGACTCTAGATTTCACCGTGAGGCCAACCAAGAAGATGTTGGAATCAAGTTGGAGCCTGAGATTGACGCGCCAGTGGTGAGTGGATCGCCGCAGCCGCAGCTCAGAGAAGAAGGATCCACCGAAGGTCAAATTACTGGGAGGAGCTCTGACCGGGTGAAGGAGGAAGGTCTCGCGACCGATCTAGAGGATAAACCTCTACCTCCTCCCCAGGCCCCCCTTCGGGGAGTGGGGGCGCGGATCGTGATGTAAATCATGACCCGCAGGATGAAGCCATAACGATGAAAACCGAAGGGACTTCATCCACCCCCACTCCCTCCGGATCGACGAAGAAGAAGTCCAGGTCCTCGCGCAAGAAGCTCAAGGCCCCCGGCTCGGACGCCGGCGGGCGTGGGGATGCCGTGGCCATAGCCGAAGATCAGCTCAAAGACGTGTTCTACCGGAACGATCTGGCGGCTTTCACGAAGGAAGACCCGATGATATGAATTGGCAGGCCCAAGCTGATCGGCAGCGCTCTTCTCGGCCCGGTGACTACTCCGCCGGCGATGAATAACAAGCTTGACGCGGCGAAGACGTGTTGCAGCTGCTGAAGGAAGCGGGGTATGCTCCAAGAGCCTTCGACGCCCACGAGTTATTCGATCTGGGGCTGAAGACGATCGAAGGATCCGCGCAAAACCTATTCGACAGGCTGGCGCCTCGGGCGAGACAGAAAAGTTGACGGTCACCCAAGCGGCAGAGCGCATGACGGAATCGTCACCTTATGCATCGGCGCATGCGTCAGTCACGTCGGAGAAGGGATCGGAAACTTCTGGATCGGTCATCCAAGAGAGATTGCCCCTCGGCTGGTGCAGTAATGCCCCAAGCGCGAAGAGCCACGTTCAAGGAAGAGTGGTGGCATCAACCCGCGATCAGGGTCACCCAAGTCGTATGCAAACCTTCTTCGACGCCGCGATGGACTGTTTCTTGAAGGAACAACAGACGACGGGAGCGCGATCGGCAACAAATGCTCGCAAAGCACTGGAAATGCCAGACGTGAACAGGGAATCGGTCGGATCG
Source organism: Phytophthora fragariaefolia (assembly GCA_030267785.1). NCBI lineage: Eukaryota > Oomycota > Peronosporomycetes > Peronosporales > Peronosporaceae > Phytophthora > Phytophthora fragariaefolia. The sequence goes on from BSXT01000198.1 coordinate 34,804, forward strand.
CGCCACGACCCGCTAGGCGAGTTCGACCCAAACGATTTGAGCATCGACGTCCCGCGACGCGCTGCAGTAGCATCGGCAGAAACCTCGACGAACGCTGGAGTGGCCGCTCCGCGAATTCAAGTGTCTGCGATCTCTAAGCTGAAAGAGTTGAAGATCGTGCGAGAAGCTGGCTGGGCAAGGTGAAATCCGCCTTCATCCGTTATCAAGCGCCCGACAGTGAAAAGTGCTTGGTGTTCGGTGACTTGCTCACTGGACCTGCACGCAACTGGTATAGGCAGCTGAGTCGATCAACCCGCAGCAACTGGAAGTGCTTGCTCGAAGGTTTCCTGGTCCAATACTGCGGACGTGTTGTATCTGTCGCGAGACAATACTACCACGCCAGGAAGCGATCAGACGAATCTCCACTGGAGTACCTCCACCGCCTGAATGTTGCTGGCATGCGCGCGAAGTTGCCGATCAAGGATGGATCAGCCGCGGCCCACCGTGAACACGTCGAACACTTCATCGAAACCCTGAATGATCGCGAGTTGGCCGACCAGCTAGCACTACTGCGGTTGGCTGATGCTGATGTGCTGGAAGACACCTTGCGTGCGCGTCAACGAGCCAAATCTCGACAGGGAAGAGCTGCGATGAGATCAAGTAAGTTCCGCCAAAAAGCACCTACGACGCCCAATCCGACTCCGGCAAAGGACACACGCGCAGTGCGAGCGATCCGGACGATGGAAGACAGCAGCGAGTCGGAGCAGGAAAGCGGAGGATCGGAAACAGAAGATCATGTTCGTCAAGTCTACCTTGCGGCAGCCAACGAGTCCGAGGCAGCATCGAATTTCCACCAGAGTCGGCAGGATTCGGAACGGTCGGCAGATCGCCAAGCCCCCCACAGGAGCCACGACGCGATGCAGCCACTGTGGATCCACGAAGCCAACGACCTGGGATGCTGAAAGAGACTGAGTTGCCGGAAGTGTGGCCTCAACGGACCCCGTCCGACCACTGCTTGTTCGTCTGTCGCGCCTGCAGTGAATTGCATGACATGGGCAAGTGTCAGATGGAGGAGTTCTACAACATGATCCGTCAGTGGTACAACCCCACAAAGCATGCTGGAATGTTACCTGGCAACGCAGAGAAGATGTTAAACTAAGACGCTCGCCAGGTTGGAATCTGGTACGAGCCGAGTGTTCTAAGCTCTGTATCTTTGCCTACATTGAAAAGCGACCGGGTCAGAAGGTTAATACGCCTACAGATGCGATCGACAATACATGTGAACTGAAACCCACATCTGCGGTAGCCAGCTTGTATCGGGTCGACGAGTTCTCGCGACCTGAAACTATGGTGGAGCTGGATCAGTTGCCAGGGGAGTCGCGTGGTTACTGGAAGTATCACGCACCCGGGAAGGGGTTCAAACAATGGGCAAGATCAATAATGAGAGAGCCACACTGCTCTTTGATTCTGGAGCCGAAGTTTCGATCATCGACACCGCCTTTGCTCGTAAGGTAGGATGTCACATAGATGAAAGTCAGAAACAAGAGTGCATAGGGATCGGAGAGAGCATGTATACAACTGTCGGACGTACCAGGATCAAGGTCACGTTGGCGGGATCGCTCGTGTATTACTTCGACGCTTGGGTGGGCGCGCAGTCCGGGCAGACCGCGATTCTCGGCATGGACTTTATGGTGCCTGCCGGGATCCGTCTCGATCTGGTCGATGGATTGCTGTGTCTCCCCGATGAGGTGAAGATCCAATTGGCCGGACGATGCCTGTTGTACAGTGCGAATTCTCAGCTGATCACCTAAGCCCAGCACTCGGAAATCCTGGAGGCAGAAGCGATCGAAGACCCGATCCGATCGGGTCCGTCGCCGAGCTCTAAGCTGTGGGTGACTCGGGGCCCTGCGTGATTGCCGACGGCTGTCAAGGGTGTTGGCCGAACGAGTTAATTGCGACTGACCAATGTGAGCGAAGCGAAAGTGGTTCTGCGACGGGACGTCACGCAAGGGATCTGGCTAGCACCGGACGCAGTTCCTCGTCTTCAGGGGTTTGTCTCGGTCGGATCGCGTCGATACTCAGAATGGCAGAACCTTGCTTTGATAGCGACAACCGATCTGCAACAATCTCCGATGGACGCCGATCAACCCGCGGGCCCGATGGTAGAGCCCCCGCACTACGTGACACCAACGAAGATCGCGAGACGGCTGTACTAGACCCAAAACCGGTGGTGTCAGCGATAGCAAAGCGGGATGTCCTGTCGATCGAAAAGCCCCAAGAGATTGCCAACGGAGAACGGCTGCATGACAGAGATGCTGGGCCTCCGACCGAGGTACCAAGTGAACTCGCGATCCCGTTCACCCAGTCTGATCATCGGGTCGGCACGGCCCCAACGCGTGATCCAACACTCGCCGCATCAGAGCCGCCTGTCGCGCTGAAGAGCGAGGTTGCCGAGGAGGAGCAGATCTGTTACCACGAAGGAGGAGACTTGTTCGCCGAAGACGTCGAACAACACATGGCTTTGCTGCCAGAAGTGGTCAGTACGACGGACGAAGTCACGATAGAGGACATCCAAGCAGGCGATCCAGAGTTCAACACGCCAGAGGAGATAGATCGACTGCGCCGGATCATTTGGCGACGCAAGCATATCCTGATCGGCAAAGGAAACGCCCTGCCCCCGGCTGCCCTAGGCGCGGTCTGTGATAT
>BSXT01000201.1:0-26852 GCA_030267785.1 Phytophthora fragariaefolia
CCGGGCAGTCGACATCAGCGGTGGGCATAATCTAGTCCGCGGGGACGGCTTACCTGAGGAGTCGCCGCGTGCCGCTTGTGTTGGACCCCGAATATTCCACTCTGTATTCCTTTCTTTAACTTTGCTAGGCCCGAAGGCCTTTCCTACAGGTTCCTATACTAAAACCAAATGAAACTGAGCAGTTGCGGCCTCTCCAATACTAAAACTAAGTTCAATCGCTGACCGACCCTCTAAGCTCGCCGACCTCCCATAAGATCGGCGACCCCTCAGATTCGGAAATATCCGAAACTCCCGGACATAGTCGAAACTCCCGGGTCGGTGTCTTGGGTACACTCTTGATCCCGATAAGCTAGCACCAACGACCCGGCCAAAGTACGCGAACCTTGGCCTAAATCCGGAAAGCGCTATACCACACGATCCTGGCCTTCTCAGCTAATAATAAAGGGTCAAAATTAGATTTTTAGTGGTGATTTTACGCTTGGAATGACCACCATATTTTTAATGTCCGGTGGTCATAACATTTCTAGAAATGGTTCACCTTTTCAGGTTGACCATTTTCGAAATAACCGACCATTTCTCGAAGAGTCGCCCTCCGCAACAGCACATTTCCTTTTAGTCTAGAATTTTCGACCGAAATGGTCGGGGCAAATGGTCGGCCAGTTTATATCTGACCGGGGTGATATTTTGCCGAGCACCTGGTCATTTTGGGATGGCGTTAGAGCACCCTAAGCTACAACAACGTGACAGGCTTAGAGCGCCCTTAACTTACAAACGCACGACAGCCTAAGGGTGCCGAAGCACCCTTAGGCTGGAGAATAAATGACCGCGGAGATATTAAATTACCGCAGTTGGGCGAAGTTTCACGATAACGAATACATTATTGACATTATTCTGAAATCGGTCTTGCATAGAATTTACGAAGACATGAACAACCAGGTGCTGGCGCGTGAGCTCCAAGAGCTTCAAGCCAAGATGGAGATGATGTCGGAGGCATTAGGGAATCTGCAGTACGCTCACGACGAACCTTCAGCTGCTACTGCAGCGCGAAACGGAAGCTACCAATGACCGACGTCTAGCGGCTACGCTTGTTCATTCTGTGTTTTGCTGGAAAGAGTTGTCAGGGTTTTGAACGGTAAATAATCTTGAGAACTTGACAATCCCAGCAATTCCACTACTCAAGTTGATCGTTGAGGTTTCAGCACTTTACTAATCTCTTGGTCTGTAGTCTGCATCTCTACCAAATTGTAATCATTTGGAAGGACCCTCTTCGTGCTACATAACAGCAGCAAAGCCAGTCTCAACCGCATCACGCTCAAGTAGGCATCCGTAATGAGATGGCGCTCGAATCGATGTGGGTTGCGCACGTACGCGTACACAATACCTAGTACCATCACTCCACAGCTTTTTAAATCTGGCTGAGTCGGCTCACTAATCCACTTCGTGATAATTTCTTTGGGAAAGCATTCTTTCGCACCGCTTTAGATGTGTCATTTCTCCAGGTACGGTAGTAACCCGTCTTTCCAAGCATTCCTGATTTCTTTCCTGTAACACTCCTGATGTAGCGGCTCGTAGAAGTACACCTTTAGTGTTGTTGGGAACCCAATCTCCACAATGATGACACCCCAGTGATTCGTACTCAAGTGTAACGGTACTATGATGCAAGGCGTCTCAGATAGCCATTGTCGTGGCGGTGTGGGTCATCCCACAACCATTGATAGCGATGAAAATGCGACACAACCTTGTACACTTTCAGCAATCATTGTGACTCCCATATCAATAGCAGCATCGTTAAGCATACCACAGCGAAGGACTCCGGATACAACATCACGAAACTTCACAAGACTTCTACCAGACTTGGTTTTCAACTCTGTCATTAGCGATAACATGGAATACTTCTTTACCACATCGTCAGCTAGCGCTTCATGCACTTTTGCTGCTTCTGAATGTAGTAGTCCATTCGTTTTAGTTTCCAGAGAGAATGGTTCAACATGATGAGCTTGAACAAAGCGCAATTCTTGTTTAACCACTGGATATCGAGAAGAAACGTTCTGGTTTGCGGTTTTAGGTCGTAGAAGCTGCTCATTCTGTAAAGGAAAGAACTGTACAACAATGCGTGAGAACAACATCATCATTGCTAAGCAGCACCCTAACCGATGTTAGGGCACCTTTACCACTGTTAGGGTGCCGTTAGACAAGAGCAGCAAAAGCATAAAGCTTACAAACCTGTGAAGAATGACAACACCCTTCCCCATCGATACCGTAAGACCCCATGGCGCGCTCTTTCTGATCGTGGACAGCTCGGCACGCTCTGATTCATACTCGCCTCAGCTTTCTTCAAAAGTGGTTCTGGTATGACAAACGCGTGTTGCAGCGATTGTCCACACGCATCAGACTCATTACTATTCCACAGATGACAGGTCGAGCCTGGATAAACTTGTCTGTCATAATAACTGGGTATTGATCGAGAACATTCGACACTTTCGCCACGTCTTCATGGTAGGATGTCCAATGTATCACTTCTGACATCGTTGCTTTTAACTCAGATGCGGTCAAAACAACAGCATACCTTGGTTGGGGCGTGCTTCATCCTTGTTTAAGCTTTTTTCTTGTTCGTGGGCGAGGAGCTGGTAGCCGCGTCACTTCCACACTGCGCTTATTGACCATTTTACCTTTGAGCGTTTTGAATTTTTCTGTCATTTCCGTCACTTCAGCCTTATCTTCCGACTTTTCCACGGCAATTTTTGCAGAAGCTTGCGTCGGAGGAACGTCAGACCCATCGGACTGCGATGCATAATCTTTTACTCCATTTGTTAGGCTCCGCGTACGTACCATGCCAGAAATTGAATGTCCTTCCATGGCTAATTCCGGATCTGCCTCCATTTCAGCCATCACATCAGCATAATCTAGCTGATCGAAAAACTGTCGATATCGCTCTCGGCATCACTCACAGCGCATGTTGCATTAGCACCACCGTCGGCGATTTCCTTTTCAATTACAGTTTCCACTTACTCATTTGTTGATAGTAATCAGCTGTAGATAGTTCACTGAGTCTCTCAGTGAGAGGTTCAAATACAGCCTGGGCCCTCGCGTATTTCTCGGCATCCGATAAAACGATCATGTTTGCTTGTTCCTTCCTGTTCAGTCGTACATATTTTATAGGTCGTCGACTAGTACGCTGATCCGGTACTATAGAAGCGTTTAAGTGTGCGGAAGAGGATTGGGGTACTCTAACAAAGCTTTGTCGAGCTTTCACCATGTTGATGACATTTCGAAGAGGGACCAAACTATTCTCTAGATTGCAGGCTAATGTACCGGTATCCTTCATACTCCATCTAATCGGAACTGTTGATGTAGGGAGGGCTTTAAGTCCATGGGCTTTTCTCGTGACCATCATAATGTGCTGACAAGGAAGCCGACGACTTTTGTAGAACATGCAGGTGCACGACCAATCGCGAGTATCCACAGTCCAGGCGTTACCGGGTAGCAAAACTTTACATTCGGACCGACTGGGTAGATTTTGTACGCATGTTGCTTCTTTTTCATTTACCATGAATAAATCCCACTGCGCGGATACATTTGCAAAAGAGTCATTCGAGAGCTGTGTCGATACTTTCTGCAGAAATGCGGGAATTGTGTCTGGTGGACGTGGTTCGTTTGGTGCGGGTGCCCTTATGGTATCCGGCGCCCTTATCTCTGGTATTGCACCCTTATCACTGATATGGCGCCCTTAACATGTGTTTGTGCTTGTGCTGTTACAGGAAGTCTTCTCGTCACGAGTGCAACAGGGCGTGGCGTGCTTGTTCTTGACTTCATTGCACTGGATGAAACTATGGAAACTATGGAGGTTATTTTGGGGTTCTTCTAGTCTCACAATAGCTCATGGACTTCGATTGAGACTGTTGTAATCGACAAAGACTTCAAGGAGTGGAGAGTGTTGGAGAAATGTTTTCGGCAGGCGGTGGTTTTGCTGTGTCAATTCCACACGATGGCAAACTGGAAGAAAGTTGTGAAGAGGGTGAAGTATGGTCTCAACGGCATTCAGCGAAACGAAGTGGAAAACTCGATAAAGCAAATGATGTATAGCACCACGACCGACGCCTTCAACCGAGCGAGAGATGGATTTGAGAAATTTTGCAAGGATGAGTGCCCCAATATCTGCATAAAAACCTGCCCTGAGATTTTCGCGTAGTTTCAAGAGAATTGGGTGCCGTGTAGCGAGATGTGGTCTAACCATGGTCGTGGAAACTACTTCACAGCAGGAAATACTACGACCAATCGAATTGAAACCAACTGGAATCAACTGAAGCGGCTTCTTGCAAGGAAGACGCGGGTTGACAGAACTATCGCGGGTCTTCTTCAAAACCAAGTGAATGTTGTCAACAATCTGCTGACCTCTCTGCGAAAGATGTCCACTCACTTACCGAGGTGGAAACCCAAGTTATTCGTGCCGTATGTCCAATCCATGCACAAGGTATCACCCCACTGTTGAAAAGCGATCTTCTGAACCGCAGTCTGCATAACTACGCCAAACGTCACGTCATTTTGATCCCGTATCACGAGAACGTCGTGTCCATCATTCTCATGGAGGGCATCGAGCATAGACATCAACTGCTTCTCAGCAGAAGTATTTTTTAGAACTTTTTGTACAATGTTACGGGCTTGTTGTGGTGTCACCTGGCGCTCCAGTGCATCCGCCAAGTAGTCCTCTATGTAATGCGAATCTGCATGTGCATCGGCGAGAAGACATACTTACTCCAAAATTCGGCTATCTTCTGGTATAGACCCCGCCCCAAGATAACCAGAAAATATTGTATCATTCGTGGGGTGGTTATGTGTCCATGTCTACATAGAGCGAAATGTTAGCCATGCCCGGAGGTTTCGTTTAATATGGCAGCCACCTACCCAGTTACGGAGAACAATCTTCCAGTCTGCATTGACACCTTCAGCGGCAACATTCTTCACTGCTGCAGTGAACCGGGCCTTGTAACCAGTAAACCGTGTTGGTGTGCTGCGCTGACCTTTAGTGCGAGACTTCTGGCGACACCCATGTGTGCAGCGGAAAACCTTGTAGCTGTACTCCATATTTAATGGAATCTTATGTGCTTTTAATCTAGTCATTATAATTGTATTCATTAGTTAAATTACTATCGCAAAACCAATTTGGTATGACGTACGAGTTGAATATTCGCACGGTCTGGGTATCTTGAGCTCGAAATAGCAGCTTGTGCTTGTTGCAATACGGCTCGAGTACATCATTAAGCTCTCCCCATGATGCAAAAACGATTCGAGAAAGCGGTGGTATCTTGTTCTGGACGTCTTCACGACAGTGAGCCATCGCCACACGCTCCGTATAGGTTTTACTGCGCCTAATGCGCGGTGTGCGGTCTGCCGTTGGGTCTTGATGCTGATCGTCGCTTTGTTTTGGAGAAGCGGAGTTTTCGCCTGATGAATTCACTGACAATGTATCAGCGATGCATTATTGACCACTTCGACTGCGCCCACAATTTACCTGTGCTCATCGTCCGGGGATTCCTTGGCTTCATACGTGGAGCGCCAATTTTCTTGATCTTCTTGACCTCATGTGTGTTTCTCTCGGTAGTCCGCGGTGCGTCTAGCGGATAATCAGTACAATCTCAGTTAGGAAGCGACTTGTTCACGTAAATCCAGGCAGCATTCTCACGTATCACATCGACTAATTTTTGAAGAGCCTCGCTTGAATCACAAAGTCTTCATCGCGATCGTCGTCGGCTTCATCATTGAATGCGGAGCGGTTCTCAAATTCATCGACACTGGATTCGCTCTTGTCCCGCCATTGCCCCCTCATGGATATCCTCGTCTTCAAAAAGGAGACTGGATCCAAAAAGAGAACCTTGACCACCATTTTTGTTAGTACTTCAAATCGAAATATCAACGAACAACGTAACCCACGACGTACTCCCTTCCATATATGCGTCCGGCAGCGGCGTTTTGTATCCGGAGTAGCAGTTCAGCGAGCTTCAGGAATAGGCGATGCTTGTGCTTGTGCCACGCGGCACGTTTTCTCGAATGATCGATTCAAAATCACTGGTCTGATTTTAACGGAATTAAGCAAGCATCTACTGTACCAGTAAAATATATTCCTCGGGAACTTTCACGAATCAGGTAACTTTCAAGAAAATGTGATAAGGGCGCCGAAGGACCCTTAATGGTACTTTTTATGCAACAAGCTTAGGGTGCTCTAACAGCTTCTGTCATTTTGGCAGCGTCGACATGGTGATATTTTTAGCGCCATCTTCTAATTTTGACCCCCTAATAGTAATATATTTTCATGGATAGCTTTATCACCGAGAGAAATGTCAAACACAGGATAAATGCTGACTATACCTAATATTAATAGCAGAGGAAAATCTGTATGCACGTAGACAGTCACTAAGATGGTGACAGCAGGACGGTGGGCGATAGACAGGCAGGGACATACCGTAATATGTATCTGACAGAATATCTTCTATAAACTCAATAACTTACCATAATTAATAAATTGTGTCCACTGACATCTGTTTCAGAGCTAAGCACCTGTCTTCTCCGTTTTTGGTTACTGTATTGGCGGTAGTTTTCGTGTTAAAGAACCCGGTGATCGATAAGGTGCTGTGTTTTAGTTCCTGATCAGCTCGTTAGTAGGCGCATTTTGGTCTTCTGTAAGCATTACTGCTCGAGCTGATAATGTGGAACATTTTAAAAATGCGAGCTGTCGAGATACGTTTCGAACAGCACGCACCACACCAACCTTGCGGTGGGTTCGTTTCCTCTTCCTTGTACTCTTCCCAACAGCCTGTCTAAGTCGAGCACGAAGCAGCTTTGAATTTTCTAAGTTGGATCACGTACGCCAACAACACGAGTCCCGACCTCCATCTTTGTGGTGTCAGCCTTGTCAGCCTGCTTGTTTTCGACCAGAAATATACGGCAACACAGCCAACTGCGCGGTGTTCTACTTATAGCTGCTATAGCTGAGTGCATGGCTCACAAAATATATTTTAACCTGATCATACCAGTATGCTCTAGATAATACGGATATGCTCGGTGGGGAGTAATGGTTAAATCCGATACCACAGGTTTCACTACAAAACAATAGTATTTTGGTGCTGAGGTTGCACTAGTGTATCGTGAAGTGTTGACATTGACTAACTGTCATTCATCGTGGCTACTGTCTGCTACTGAATGTTGCGACTGTTACTCCTCCTCCTTGTCACCGCGACTGTCGGCCTCAACGAACCTATTCTCTAATAGAGAATAGCCCAAGTCGATGTGTTGCTCTCCTGCGTACTTAGTATCAATCCTAGCCTTCGTCTGCTTCACTATACCTGTACCGGCACGTTTAGTATTCTACTCTGTACAAGTACGTTTGCTTGTCTTTAAAAGTGCTAAGTACTATGTGTAATCTAATTCACAAAACATATTGCACGAAGTAGTATTTAGAGTACTTCTTGATGGTTCTTAATTACTTTGAGAGACTCTGCAGAATCGAAACGAACTGCGAGCTTAAGGCCCCAAACATATTCTACGTGGGTACCATAATTGCCTTCAAGATCTTAAACATTAAATAAAAAGCAATATCGTTGTCCGACAATGTTCAACGCTTTAGTTTTTAAGTAAATACAATTGACAAGTCGCTTCTCATACCCTGATGAAAACCGTCATTTTAGCGTTTTGCACTAGACCAATGTATTCGCCCCCAACTAGCGAGCACAACATATATTGTGCGAAATATCGGTGATATTCACATTAGGACTCGGATACCGGTAATCAAATTAATTTACTTTCAATTGAGTAGCCTTTGATTGTGTCGTGGCCGCGGACACGTGACAAGCGATAGATAGCTTGTGTGTTACCGTTAGAATAGCTAGCCTTAAACGCCAACTAAACCCGTTATGCCGCTGTCTGCACCACTTCAAATATGAACTCGAGTGGTCTGAAATATTGTACTTTGTACTAAGTATTTTTGTAATAGTACTAGTACTATAGTTTCCATGAAGTGCTATCGAAATTTGTACTGGTACTGCTTAGATACCACGATGCTCCTCCTGGTCAACAACAGCCAGTGGCTCGAAGCTTCGAAGACTCTCAAAATATTGTTGCTCCTCTAGCATGAGAAATAGGACCAAAGTCAACGAATTGAGATTTTAGTGCAGATCTATCCTATCGCAGTTCAATTCAATCCTTTACTCTCTAAATCGAGCAGTAGGCGTGCCAATCTACTGTCGATCACCCCACAGTCATGCCAGCAGGGGCGAGTTGAGCTAAATCCCATCCCAATTACTATTTTTGAAACCCAATATAGGGATATTTCTGCACACAGAGTTCAATTTTTGAGCGACTAGTAGGTCTGGACGACCTAGTTAGCGTCCTCCGGGCTCAAGTCCATGCCCACAGTCTTCCATGCCTTCGCTTTGGGCATCGCTGTCGCTTGAATCGGTTGGTGTTGGTGTCGTTCGGCTCCAATTCAATGGCGGTCAGTACCCCTCCTTTTCATTAAATACAGCCTTACATGTATTACAGGCAGAAATTACGAGATATGAAGGCTTGTAATTGGATACTATTGCTACATGTACATGTATCCTGTGCTAGCCCGTGATTTCCTGTGTTCTGAAGAGATTTGTTGTGCTGGCCCTGCTTTTTCTGTGCTGGCCCTGATTTTTCTGTGCTGGCCCTGTTTTTTCTGTGCTGGCCATGGTTTTTCTGTGCTGGTCAGCCATTCCTGTGCTGGTCAGCTTCTTTCTGTGTTTTGAGTCAAAACTTTTGACAGCATCGTCCTTTATCACCTTATCGGAAAAAATATGTATAATAGGGGGGGGGCAAAATTAGAAGTTGGCACTACAAGTATCACCACGCCGGCGCTGCCAAAAGGACTAGGTGCTCAGCAAAATATCACCCCGGTCAGATATAAACTGGCTGACCATTTGCCCTGACCATCATTGCGCACTTCGGTCTAAAATTCTAGACTAAAGGGAAATGTGCTGTTGCGGAGGGCGACTCTTCGAGAAATGGTCGGTTATTTCGAAAATGGTCAACCTAAAAAGGTGAACCATTTCTAGAAATGTTATGACCACCGGACATTAAAAATATGGAGGTCATTCCAAGCATAAAATCACCACTAAAAATCTAATTTTGACCCCCGCCCTAATGATCACATAAAGTCAATGTGCGATGCAGATTGCAGAGTGCAGTATGTAATAGGGGTTGTCATGGTTGGAAGGTAGGTTTGAAGAGCCAATCTAATTAAACTTTCGTGTCCTGTTTTTTTCAACTAAAACCACTCCATTCCAGATCTCTTGTCCTATTTCTTATGCGCGGCTCGGGATTTATCAATATTCAGCGAAAATAATCCACTCGGAAAACGCCGCAGGTTTGACCAAAAATCCGAAGGTTTGCTGTGATTGGTTCATTCCCGCAGCAGACGGCCCCAGCATAAATATTCGTTCAGCGCTCCAGCTTCCGGTCTTAACGACTTCAGGACGGGCTAAATAGCGACTATCGCACAGTAGAGAGATAAGCCACCTATACCCTCACCAACCACCCGCTGGGTGGATTGATGTCAGTACTAGTGACTTAGTAGTGAATCCTATCCTGGCTATTTTGCCCCTACTATTTCAAGGATTTTTGAGCGAGCCTAAGATTTCTCTTGGACAGGGTATAGCCCCCTCATTACACTATGGGGGTTATCGAAACGGGATATACTAATGGTTATTCCCCTCTCCGGCCTTTGCGCAAATTCGCCCCACGGTGGGGATCGATCCACTGACCTCCCGGTCAAGGCTATCGCACAGTAGAACAGGTCGTCATTATTGTCATTATCCTCGGTATCCTGGTCACAAAGCAGATGTCTGAGCGATGAGTGCTCTAAGAGCAGCAACAGCGCCGCACGCAGGCTTCGTCCCATTGCCCCACGCACAGGTGGCTGCGCTCTAACTGGTGGCTAGCAGCTAGCCAGTAGCTAGCCAAGCTACTCCGCTCACGCTAGAAGGATGAAGGTTTGGTTTGATTGGCTCCTCAAACCTTCAAATCTTCTAACCGTGACAACCCCTTCTACATGTACATGTATCAACAATATTAATAGTTTGCATCGCGGAAGGGATTACTCTTGACTACTGGACCAACAGTCAAGAGTGATCCAGTTCATGTTCATGGCGCACCGTAAAGATACATGTGCACTGTACCGTGTTAAACACGGCGTGTTTACCAGTGACGCTCGTCCCACGTTTGCACAATAATCGCAGCGAAATCGTCTCTGATTGGCGTGTTAAGTGGGCGAAATTTCTGGTGGGCACCGCTTCAGCCTTCAGACTTCATTTCAAGCCGTTGAGACCACGTCACGATGAGCAGCACGACGACAATGGAGCTGAGCGCGCTGCTGGCCAAGCTGACGCGCCGCGAAGACCTGACGGACGCCGAGGCCACGTTCGCCGTGCAGCAGATCGCGTCCGAGCGCGCGGCTGAGAGCCCCGTGGCGGTGGGCGTGCTGCTGGCGCTGCTGGCCGCCAAGGGCGAGAGCGCCGCCGAGGTCGCGGCCTTCGCCCGGCACATGCGATCCGAGGCCGTGAACGTTCACGTTTTGGTGCGTAGGACTCGGATTAAGGGGCTGCAACGCGCTCGCTGACTCTGTTTCGCCGTTATATGTGCAGTCCGGACGCCCCACGCTCGACATTGTGGGCACGGGCGGAGACGGCGCTAACACCGTCAACCTTTCCACGGCCGCGGCCGTGCTGGCAGCTTCATGCGGCGCGCTGGTGGCCAAGCACGGCAACCGCTCGGTGTCCAGCAGGTCCGGCTCGGCCGACGTGCTGGAGGAGCTGGGCGTGCCCATGCTCAAGCCCGAGCACATCGGCGCGTGCCTCGAGGAGACGCAGATCGCATTCATGTTCGCACCGCACTTCCACCCAGCCATGCGCTACGTGGCGCCGGTGCGCAAGGCCATCGGCATTCGCAGCGTGTTTAACATTCTCGGCCCGCTGCTGAACCCGGCCGGGTGCTCGCGCATGGTCATTGGCGTGTACACGTCCAAGCTGCTGGACTTGTTCGGCGAGGTGCTGCTGGCGCTCGGCGTGGAGCACGGACTTGTCGTGCACTGCGCCGGACTGGACGAACTCAACTCGATTGGCGCGGCAGACGTCGTGGAAGTCCGCCAGGGCGCCGAGAAGCCGCTCCGCCGCTACGAGCTGCGTCCGGAGGATGTGGGCGTTCCGGCGGTGACGCTTGAACAGCTGAAGGGGGGAGATGCCGCTGAGAACGCGACTATTCTGCGCAAGGTGTTCAGCGGTGGTGTTGCGAGCGAGTGCCCCGTGGGCAACACCATCGCCTACAATGCCGGCGCTGGGCTCTACGTGTACGGCCTGGCGGACAGCATCAAGAGCGGCTACGAGATGGCCAAGAAGCAGCTGACGTCGGGTGAGGCGCTGGTCACGCTTGACAAGTGGGCACAAGTGGCACAGAAGCTTCACGGCGAGCCGCAGCTGTGAACGCTTGGTGCTGAGCGCAGCCAGATAGTCGCAAGAAGGAAGTCTCTGTGAATGCCCCGGGTCGACAAGATTAGCATGACAGTGACAAGGAGTGTAAAAATAAGAGGCTATTTGCTTGTGATCTTCTCGCCCTTGACTCCGGAGTCACCCACATCGTGTCCAGCGTTGCAAGGCGCACTGTGTCGCAGCATGGACCACGACCAAGTCGGAGGTGTACGTCGTTCGAGCAATGCGTGCATGGAATTGATGGACGACTATGTTTATGCTCGACAGCTTGTGCAAGCGTATTTCGCCATGCTGACAGTAGGATGCAATCGTGATGGCTGCACGAATGAGAATTGCTGCTCCAATCCGCAGACCCCAGTGCTCTCAGCGACAGAAGCAGCCATCAAAAGCGTTTTCTTTGCCACACAGGTTCCAGTGCCATTGTGTGTGGATCTCAGTCAAGAGCAAGCGCTTGACGCCACACCAGCAAGTTCTCAGCTTTTGTCGTTCACCAACCCACAACGAGAGGAGCTTGAGTTGGCCGTTGAGAAATTACAAGCAGTTGAAGAAAATCATACCGAGGATGCATCCACACCTAAAGAGGACGACCAGCAAAATAATCATGAAGTTCATCCAGAGACGCCTGAAATTGAAGTCCCAAATTCCCAGCAAGTTGAAACGATTGGTTCTGAAGAGGACCACCGCAACAGAGAAGAGCTCCACCCCGAAACTACCGAAGCTGAAGTGAAGATTCAGCAACCCGAAAGCATTTCTACCGATATCACTGCAACACTGGAAGTTCCTGCTCGCAACTCGACGCCACGGCGACGACTTGCAGTTGCGGTAACGCTGGACAATGGTCTGAACAAGAACTTGGAATCGCCAGTAAAAAGACCCACCATTATTACCCGCGTCGTTGTCCAGCCAAAACACAAGTTAGTCATCGATCCCGCCAAGAGCTTCATGAATGGTGCCACCGTCGCTACTGACGAGAAGGAGGTAACTGTAGTGCATGGAGCTGAAGTTATGTCCACCCCCACACAGCAGCAGGAGCTAGCAACGAAAAAGCCGGCGACTCCTACTCAGGATGCCCGGCAGCGACGGCTCAGTCGACCGAAGGAAAAGCTCTTCGACGCCATCAAGAGGAGCTTCTCCCGCACCAAGAAAGCCCCGATGGGCTCTGCGTAGTTTATTCATACTCGCTAGCGGAAGTACGTATCCTAGCTCACCCCCCCCACAACTGAACAACTGGAAGAAACAAGTGAAGCAAGAAAACACACCTCTCGTTATTCGTTCGTGCCTTTGTATCGCTTCCTCTTTCCTCTAGACAGCAACTACCTTGCCGCCATGCCAATAGTTTACACCGCTGCTTTGCGAGTTCTTGCTCCCTCCACAGCATTCGCAAAATCACATCCATATTAAATACCTTGCAGAGGCACGTCATCCGGCATGGCGTTCTCGTGCATGGGCGCGGCGCCTTGGATGGGTTGCGGGTGCCACGCCGGTACCAGCGACAGTAGCAACCCCACCACGAAGTACTTGACATCATGCACGAATCCACGGTCTGCCGAGATGCGCAGCACACGCGCCAACATGCCGTAGCGGTTGGAAATGGCAGCTCCGGCAGCCGCCGCGGCTCCAGGCTCGTTGGGGTCCGCCGGGACATTAACTTCTGCCTCGCCGTTGGCACGGCGGTGTCGGTTGTACACTTCGTAGATCTTCGCAAAGATGCCGGTGATGTGCAAGTAGGAGATGAACGACAGCAGCCCCAGCATGAGGATGCGGTCCAATGGCGTGTCCTGTCCGATGATAAACAGCATGAACGCCATCTTGAGCGCCATCCTGACGTCCAGCAGCGGGAACACTTCGCGCACCATCTCCACGAGCATCGGACGGTCCTGCGCGGCCGCGACAGCTCCCGCCGCAGCCGGCGCCTGTTCATGAGCAGCCGCTGGGACCACGTGGGGCGCGGCGACGTTCGGAGCGGGAAACATCTGAGGCGGCGGCGCCATCCCGTAGAAGTGTCCGTAGGGCGCCGCGGCATAGTGGGCCGCGAACGCGTTCTGCTGCGTGGCGGGGGGCGCCTGCTGGCGCTGCTGCATGAGCATGAACTGCAGGTACTGGATCTGCTGCAGCACCACGGCCTGCTGCTGCATGAGGATGCTCTGGCGGTACAAGTTGTGCTGCTGCTGCGTCATGGCCGGCGCCTGGCCGAACAGGAGCGGCGACTGCTGCTGCTGGTGCTGCGCGGGCGCCTCGGACGGCGTCGAGGCCGCTGCGGGCGCGTCGAAGCTTCGGGGCGACGCGTTCTCGCGGGGCCTGGGCGAGTCCTGCGCCTCGGCGGGCGCGGGCTCCGCGCTCTTGCGCGCGGCGGCCGTGGGGCTCACAAGCAGGTGGAAGACCACGGGCTCGACGCTGGCGGCGCTGTCCTGCCGCTGGCTGCTCTGCACCTGCGCCAGCACCTGCGCCAGCGGCTCGTGGTCGCCGCAGATCTTGCCGCCGAAGATGAGCTTCTGCGCGCGCACCGCGGGCCCGCGCGGGAACTCGAGGCTCAGGCGGCGCTTCAGCTCGCCCACGCGCGTGCGCGCGTCCACGCGCAGCGCCAGCGACTGCGTCGGCGCGTACACGCTGCGCACCACGAGGTGCACGCGCCCGTCGGAGGCGTCGGCGTCGGCGGCGGTGGCGGTCGCGTCCATGGGCGGTCGGTGCGGAGCTGCTCGCGGCTTGAAGCGAGGGAGAAAGTGAACCGGGCGGCGTCTGCCACGTCGCGCCGGCGGGAGCGGAGCTAAGCGGGGCGCCACGGTGCGGCGGACACGTAGCGCATAGCAACCGGTACGGTACTGAACAGGTACCGGTACTTGAAGTACCAGTCCGGCACGGCGCGCGTCCGGAACAGAAACGCCCAACTTTGCTTGTCAAACCAGCCGGCCGGTCTGTCATGGTGGCCCCCCATGAACATGGGGGCAGGGCCAGCTGCCGGCTGGTCTGGCAGCCACCGCCGTCGCCCGGCCGGACTCGGGACTCGGGGCCCGACCCGCTGCGCCGCGATGTGGCGCTGCGCGGCGAAATTGAAGTTGGCTGCGTGCGACCCCGAGATGGGTACTGCCAAAATTCAGCCCAAATTTCCGCTCCATTCGAAATGTATGGAAAGCCGGAGTTGGAGCTGCGTCTGCTAGAAAAGGGCGCGGCAACACGGCGCGGCGGGGCGGCGCGGCCGGGCGTCACTGCGCAGCTGCTTCCAGCTGGCGCGCGGCGACGCGAGTCGAGCAGCGAAAGCAGGCGGCGGAGCGCGGCGGCCGGGCCGCAGCCCGTGGCCGAGTCGCGTCGCGGCGGCGCCGGGCGGGGGCGCTCCGGTTGGTACCTACACTTGGGTTGAGCCGTTTCGGGGCTATATTCGGCTGGCGAGAGTCGCTGCAGAGTGGGACGCATTTCCCCCTCCAGTCTCAGTACGCGGCGCGCTGCTTTCAGTACGTGCGACGGTCTCTCTCGGACGCGCGTGCCGTGCGTATCTACTGAGCTAAGTGCGGCGCGCGATGGACGGTTAGGGCTCCGAAATTTTCACGGGCCGACGCGTGTTGCACAGACTGGCCGACGCCCATGCAGCGCGCGCAGCTCGGCGCTCGCCACTTCCCCCGGAGCTCCGTCCGCTGCGCGCCAGCCACCCACGAACGTGCTGGGGGCCGCCGGCAGAGCGCGAGGACGCACGGTCGAGAGCGGAGCCTTATGCCCGAGGCGCCGCCGACGCAGCCCCCGACTCCCCCCCGCACGGCAGATGCAGCGCGTGCTGCAGAGCAACAAGAAGCCGAGCGAGCCGAGCGAGCGCCGCCTGGCCGCCGCGTGCGCGTCGCCCCCCGCCGCGCGCCGCCTCGCCGCCTCGCTGCACAGCCACAAGACCAAGAGCGCGCCCGCTAGCGCGCACGCCGCCAGCACCAGCAGCACCAGCCACGTGGTCGTCGGACTCGCGGCCTCCCCCGAGGACGAGCTCGAGGACTGGAGCGCCGACTTCCTGGCGCAGGAGCCGCCGCCGCGCGCGCGCTGGCGCCGCCAGGACAGCGTGGGCGCCGAGCTGCTGCTGGCCGACGCGCTGTACAAGCGGCGCAGCAGCAGCAGCTCCAACGGCCGCACGCGCCGCGGTAGCGACGTGGCGGCCTCCAGCGGCGCGGCGGACGACGACGACGCGCGCGGCCTCTACAGCTCGTACTCGTCCGCCAAGGACGCGGCCCGAGTGGGGCGCGCGCCCGACCAGCACCACCAGCACCAGCAGCAGCAGCCCGAGGACGCCAGCGACAGCGACGAGGACTGGGACGCCGAGTTCGGCTTCGACGAGCAGACGGACGCGGCGCTCGGGCCGTCCGACAGCATGGACCCCACCAGGAGAAGGGCCGAGAACGGCAACTTCTTCCTGCCCAACCTGCACGAGGTGCTGGACGGCGAGAGCCTGCCCGACGACGACGAGCTGGACGCCGCGGACGCCGTGTCCTTCAACTTGGACGGCGCGGCGCGGCGCCAGCGCAGGCCGTCGGACGAGCCGCTCTTCCAGAGGAGAAGGAGCGACTTCCACCAGTCAGGGACCAGCGTGGACGGCAGCCTGGACGGCATCCGCTCCAGCATGACGTCCGCCTCCGCGTCCTCGTCGAACACGATCGAGTACTCGCTCGTAGACAAGCTGCGGCTGCTGGAGGTCGCCAACTCGTCCGCGTACGCGGTCAGGATAGAACGCTACCCCAAGCCGTCCAGCACGTTCAGCAACTTGGAGAGAGATCGTACCCACTTCCCCAGCTTCACCGAGAACAAGTATGAGCGATGGCTGTCGGATTTGGTGGCGCCGGACTGCACGGTGATATCGCACCACATGGACGCGGAGCGCAACCGCCTACCGCCCCCCAGACAGTTGAAGAACCAGCAGTTCCACGCGCTCGTGTCGCTGCCTTTCGGGCGCGAGTTTGTCGACACGTTTTTCAAGCAGATCACGCATTACCGATATTTTGGCGAGGACAAAGAGAACCGCGAGCTCGTGCGCATGTACTTCGAGAAGGTGTCGACCACCGGCATGACCGACGAGAACTGGGCGCAAAACCTGTCACCGAGCGACCTGGACTATGTCGTGGGGTGCAGTATGGAGGTTTTGCAGGAAGCGGCTCGCCTGTATGGCCCCAAGCCTGTGGTTCCGCTCGCGACACACCTTTCTCTATCAATGCTGTCGACGTCATCGTCGGCGTCAACGCAAGGCAACAAAACTACTATTTATTGGATCCAGCAATTTCAGGACATCCTCGTGCACTGCGCAGAAGCTTTCCCGCAGTTTTCCAACGTTGTCGCGCTTATTGAACTGCGATATGTGTGCCACCACCTGGCCGGCTTCGCGAGCGGGGAGTACGAGTACAAATGGCAAATATGCAACCAGTTGCCTGCATTCTTGCCATTGGAACCCGTGGTGGGCGACTCGGCTTCGCAGATCGTGAACGAAGTTCTCCAGTACTATGGTGCACTATTCCAGCACTTGAACACAAGCCCCGAGAGTCGCAGTAATCGATACATGGGACACAAGTCGCCCAGGCGGAGCCCACAGTCAGATGATGCAAGGCAATTTGCTCTCACCTCAGATGTGATTTGTCTTCAAGCGCTCATCTTGTGTGATATCCAGAGCTTATATGACAGCAAAAGTGCGTTGGCTGAGATCTCACTGCCTGCTCTAGAAGAGCTTCTAGAGTTTGAAGATGACGAGGCAACAGTCGATCCAATTTTGGTGGGGTTGCTACCGCACAACCGTGATAGCCGCAGCAGCTCGTCATCTTCCAATCCTGACTATCGCGATAGTGGATATGAACGTGGTGATCTTTCGAAAGGGCTTGGTGGATGGAGCGCAAGTGTTAAACTGTTCGAGTTGCTAAGACCGTCATGTCGCGCACGAAATTCAGCGCTGAGCTTCTTTTATGAGCGGATATCAGCACCCAAGTTCCCGTTAGCTAAAGCAAAGTGCGCGTCAGTCTTGGCTGCCATGCACGTTTCCTCCACTACTTCTCACGGTAATCTGAGAGTGGCGGAGTCTTTAGCGTATGAAGCATTACGCTTGCTGGAGACTTGCTCAAAGAAGTCTGTAGCAAAATTGTCTAACATGCCATCACTGCGCAGTCGCGACAAGGCTGTCGCAGTACCCTACCTCAGCATATTTAACAATGATGGTCTCCTGTCCGATCTGGGTCGCGAAGCGCTGGAAGGCCTGGGCAATATCTTGATCAAGAACAACAAGTATCGGTACGGTATCTTGTGTCTGGAAGCAGCAGGCGCCCTGTTTAGTTTTTTGAATCAAGATTGCGAGTATGAAAAGCTGGATCGACTTTTGTGCAAGCTCACACTGGAGGCCGACGATGTACAGCGAGCACTGCCACTCCACGAGAAGGTGACGTGCGCAGCTCAGCGACAAGGAAACATCACAGTATACGTGTATTTAACGCAGGAGATGACTAAACTATGGATTCGTGAAGGAAACTTCACCCGAGCCGAAGAGTATTTGGCAACCGCCTGTCATTTCCTGCGAGATCACACAAACTTGCTTCCACCACACTTCCTATCGGCTGTTATTAATGGGAGCTACTCGAGCAGTGAAGCACCATCCAGCCGTAGTGGCACAATAATGACAGCTACATCAAGCTCCGTGTCGTCGTCACTCTCGGGCTCGTTCCACCTTTCATCACGTAGTACAGGGAATGCGGGTGAAGTGGACACATGGCTGAACCATGATATCAATCTGCATTTGCTTGTCCGCGACGTGTATCGCTCCAGTGGGCGTTGCTTGGAAGGCATGCGTGTTCTTGAGCACCTCTTGAACTACAGTACTCGACTCCCTCGTGGTAAACGCACACAACTGCGTATGTTGCTTGCTGAAGATGCGCTCAAAATGCGAATGTTTGACATTTGTCGTCACATGTTCTCTTTGATGGAGCGAGAGGCGACTGCGTTTTGCGAGCGGTTACAAGAGAACATCAAAGGCTTCAGTGGACCAGGGAGCAGTAGTGGTACCGGACCTGGAACAAGTAGCAGTGGGGGTGGTAGAAGTCTGGGCGGCATGGGTAGTGAAGCACGCTACTGTTTCGATATGTCGTTCACTCTTCGTTATATCGTTTGCCGCGTGAAGATGTATCTCAAGCTGGGCGACTACTGCAACGCTTTCGCTTGGCTATCTTTGGCGCATGTAAAGAATGACCGCGACAATGTGCGTAAGCAGGCTCAACTGTCTCTTCTAGATGGCAAAGTACTTCGTGCCTTCTGTCGAGAGCAACAGGAGCGTGATTGGGAGCGCCGTCGCGATGGCGAAGAACATTCTCGAAGAGGACGCTCGATGGGTTCCACATTTGTTGGAAGCGTCGTGTCTCCGGCTCAAGTCGAGGAAATGCTCAAACCTTTGGGTGTATCGGTTTATGGTTTGAACAAGGAGGAAAAGCAGCGTCTGCACGAACGAATGGTTTTGTTCGCCACATGCATTCGCGACGTTGACAAAGCCGAGGAACATGCTCTTAATGGGTTTTGGACGTCGTTTGATTTGTATCGCGTGCTGGACGACAGCTTACACCAGCTCAAAGTGCTATTGGAAATCGTTTCGTTTATCCTTGCACCAATCCAACGGTCATTTTTTGCGCTTGGTAGCAACATGGATGATGAGATGCTCAAGTCTCATTTGCATCGTCGAAGCTCCGGTAAAGGATCGTCTGCTCTAGAGTTAGAGGACCTAGGTGGCGACGATACAATTGAGAAGACAAGGAAGATACTGCTCGAAGCGCAGAAGCTGCTTCGTCCTGCGTTAAATTTGGCAGAGCAAGTGGCAAATCCCGCGTGCTTCCTTCAAACGCTGATTTTCTGCAGTGAAGTGTGGGTATGGCTTGAACGCATAGCTTCATATAAGAGTGAGAAACATCTGAAGGAAGCTACAGCATTTTGGGAAGAGGCTGTTCGCATCATGAAGGGCGTTTTCTTCCGGCGCGTTGCGTTCCACGATGTGGCGGATGCAAATATGCTGCATTCATCTGTCTTCAGCAACGACTTTACCATGCCGTACGCTCGAGGGCTCAACAAGGGGCGGTTTTGCGTGGTACCAATCTTGAACTTCAGTGAAGGTTTTATTGTCAAGCTGGAAACTATGTCTCTGCAATTGATTCTTGCAGCTTGCCAGATCCAGCAATTTGAACGTGTACCTGATTACGTCGAAGAAACGCTGCTTTTGCATCTCGATGAACTGCTCAGCGCGCGCATGTGCTTGAGCAGTATTGTGCATCAACTGCAAACGTTCCGAGCGCTCCAACGATCACACAAGCGGCTTCCACCAAGTGGTTCCGCATCAAACCTGGCTGCTGCCGCTGCAGTGCCTTCTGGATCTAGCGTATCCGTCTCGAGCGTGGGTAGCAGCAACTCAAGATCCTCGTCGTTCTCTGCCGTGATCCCCGTACCGTCTCCACAAATGAGCGGAAGCGGAAAGCAGGTATCCACGCCGTCTCCAAGCAGTAGCGGCGTAGCCGGTGGAAAACGAGCTGGTCACAAAAAGAACCAGTCAATGTCATCTATATCTGAGTTGTTGGCATCAAACACTCTATCACCGTATCAAGAAGGCTCCGCTTCGTACGGTGCACCTAGTGGCCTGAAAAGCTCTGCTACACCGCGAACAGGCTTGGCCTCTTTGAGCGAGAGACCAAATGTTCCGCCTTCGTCGTCAACAGCAGCGGGTAAGCCCGGCGCTAACGTTCATAACGGCCACGTTGCCACCGCAAAGAAGACTGGTGAGCGAAAACCACGACGGTATACACGTGAACGCTCGCGCTCAGCTCCTCAGCCTGCTGTGCCGAATTATCCATCTCCGAGTGCCGAGGCATCGTTTTCCAGGACGGGTGAGGGTCGTCCCCACGAAGGAGGAAGCATGCCAGTGCTTACCGAGTCAGGCGAGAGCAGCGATGGTTCTATGAAGCGTACATCATCCGTGAAATTTATCGATCTGGGAGACTTGCGCTCGCTCCCACCCGGGGAGGACTTTGTCCTGGGTCGAAGTGATGGTTTTGTGCATGATGAAGGGAGTAGCTCGAATGGAGCTATTGGTTTGTGCGATTTTGATGAGGTGCAATCAGAGAAATTGTGGTGGATCTTCAATTTGTGGCGTGACGCGAAATCAAAGTACGTTGAAGGCAAAATCGAGACATCGGAATTCCGGTCACGCAACTTGCGATACCTGAGAACTTTGTTGGATGCTTTCGACCCGCAGCAGATTGCAGTGCTATACTTCGGTGGACTCGATAGTTCGTCTACGGATTCTGTTGTGACCCCTGGGGGAACCAGAGTCCCAGCTTCCGTGAACACGGGTAATCCAAATGGAATGCTGGACTTTGACGTGTCGCGGATGAATTCTCATGCACTTATTCAAGACCGCCAACTGGTGCTGTCGATTGGCTACGACCATGCAGCGGAAGTGCGAACGCCATTTGTAGCGCATCCTAAGCTGCAGTTTAAGGTGTTCGATGTGCGTGAGGGTGATACCAGGGCCTGGCGTCAAGAGATTCCGCGGCCGGAATGGTATCTTTCAGAGTACGACATGATGGAAGCTGAAGAAGCCGCTGTAGGTGCTGGAGTGTTACGAACAATGCGGCTGCTTGGTGCAAAACTGCTAGTGAAGCTACTGGGAGTACTGTTACTTGAGAATTCTGTCGTGGTCGTCGGCAATTCGTACCCGCAGATTCAAGAGGTGACTACGAGCCTACTGAAACTTCTGGAGCCGTTCAGGTGGCAACACACGTTCTTGCCGTTCGTTCCCGTGTCGTCTTGGCGATTCCTGCATGACGCTGCTTTCCAGCATGTGCAAGCAGAGTTGGCGGCTCGACCGAAGAGCCGTAGATCATTTTCTAGGCTTTCGCATGATTGGCGTGCATGGAGCAGTGGTGGAAGTGGCAGTACTGCTGGCTCGTATTCATCTCGTGGCAGTACTGACAGCCTCAACGGTGGTGGAAACAGTTCGTCAGCTGCGACTACGTCGGATCCAATGGAGGAAGAGCCTCCATTTCTGTTGGGTGCAACGGCGGAGACATGGCAGAGTTGCTTGACCTTTTCGAAGAAGTGTGGCAACGATCCTCGCTTTCTTGCGTCTTGTGTGGTGGTGGTAGATCTGGAGGACGTGGATTCTCTTGCTACCGACAAGACGTCCCGAAACTCCGTGCCTTTACCGAAGAAGTGGCGCAGACAGTTTCTGGAGCGCATTGAAAAAATCACCAAGCAACGACACAAGATGCGCATCAAAATGAGTCGGAGGCATTCATCGCAACAGCTTGTCTCGAGCCGGGGGCCGACGACACCTGCTTCGGCGTCCGGTGTAACATCACAGTCTATGCGTTCACCTGTGGGGGCATATCCCCCTATGGATGTCACTTTGCGCAGCGTTGATGATGCACTAAGTACCAGCAGATCCGGATCGAGCTGGATGATGACCCCGGTCTCAACGAGCGGCGTATCCGATTCGGACAGCAACTATCAACTCATGCAATCAGGAGTGCAGCCGTCACCCGACCCGAACGGACTGGATGACAGGCAGTATTACGATTCGGAGTGTGCTGCAGCATTTGTCAGTGGTGTCCGTGAGTTTTACGACAAGTTGCTGGTGCTGTGCGCCGAAAAGGAACGCAAGGCCAAGGGCACTAAAAAGAAGAAGAGTCCAAGCAGCAGTGGCCATTCGAAACGCCAGGAGATCAAGTCATGGTTTTCGTCATCGCATGACTTTGATGCATTTGTGGACAATTTCCAGAATACTGACTTGCTGGAGGCCTTCGAGAAAGAAAAAGCTGCTGCGCAGGCTGAGGCCCAAGCACAGGCGAGGGCCATGCACCAGCTGGAGCGCCAGTCCAGCGAGCATGAGGTCAGTTCCACTAGCAGTGGCCGCAGTACGCGATTCGGTGCCACACCCAAGTCGATCGTGAATGCGTTTACACCACAACAGCTTAAGAGTTTTGGCAGCTTCAGCAATTTGGCGGCCAGCAACCGCAGTTCAGGTGGCCAGGAGCGGAGGCGGTGACGAGCTCGAGACACGGGTATCTTGCGTCGCCATCTCGATGTGTTGTAGGAACATAAATTGTAGGAAGCTAAACTATTATTTATCCGCAAAGTTTTGCGAATGTTAACGAGGAGTTGGTAGTGTTTTGCTGTTGCTCGCGTGCTTGTTGCAGAGCTAGCTTGGCCTTGGCATGCAATTGCTGATCGATTCTGTAGGCAATAGAAGCTTTCCCAGCTCGTACAGCCCATTGAAGTGGAGTCTTCTTGGCCTACAGCATGGAATTAGCTGACTAGGTTGGTTAGACCGTGAGCAAGCTGACCTCGTGCCCACCTTGTCAGGGAGATTCCAGTTGGCACCGTGATTTAGCAGCAGCCAGATCATCTCCTCCGATCCAGCTTTGCATGCCAAGTGCAGGGGAGAGTACCATCCCTGGTATGAAGAAGGGAGCAAAATATCAAGAAAATGGACCTACATGTGCTAACAATCTAAACTATTTACCCAGGTGCTTCGCTGATTGACATTGGCTCCGTAAGTAAGCAAAAGCTGCACGATCTCGACATCACCCTCGGATACCGCTCGGTGCAGCCCCGTCACGCCAGACTATGGATACACCAAACGACTGTCAGTGGCACGATTGAGACTTGCAAGCGAGCGTATTACCCATCGATGCTGCCGAATTAATGCGGGGTGGGCCTCCAACGCTAGGCGAAGTCGATCCACATCGTGCTGTTTGATCAGCAGGCAGAGATCTGGCACTGATGAGGATTGCGACTCCATGACTAGATAGCAGCAACCAAAATAACGAATTATTTTCAAGCGTGGAAAGGTGACTGTATTGTGTGATTGGTACGCGTTTCATACCTTCACTTGGGATTGCTTCCTTGTATCAACGCTATCGTTTACATGTGAACAGCTAAAGAAATTTGCACGAGTCAAGTTGACGCCCCCATTCTGCCTACTGTCCATCATGTCCTGGAGCCAAACGACTTGAAATCATTTCTTGAGATATTCCAATGTCTGTTACGTAGACGCCACACAGCACCCCAGCAGAAGTAAAACCAGCAATAAGGCGTAGCAGACCGCGCTCACGGTTGTGCTCATAGTTCCATCCGCGGGGAGGCTGAATGTAGCGAACGTGCTTTAGATGCTGCAGCATGAACTTCTTCAACGGTTGGTAGACAGCCGAGCAGTGCGCTCGAAGATGTCTACAGCTGTGAGCTCTCGGTGGACCTCGGTCATGGTGAAATAGCTGACTTTTCTTGTAGTGCTTACATAACTCACAATTAGTGGAGCCAGACTCCAGATCGACAGTAGTACCTCTCCAGTGCGCCTCCAAAATGTATGCAGGACTACGCCTAGCATTTCTAGAGCTGAAAAACTCTACGTCAAAGCCCGGTTCCACGATATCGAGCAATCTCGCCAGTTCCTTCGTATCTTCAGTGTTAATTGGGATTGTATCACCCGCCAAATTGCTGTCGACACCACGTTCTTTCTCCAGACCTTCAGCCAGCGAGAACACAATAGGCTGCATCGTGGCAGGTGTAAAGTATCCGAGTCCGCTAAACATTAGTAGCACTTTGAAACAGTGATGGTAAATGCCCTTATAGAGCAAGCACATGGCCTCTAGCAAATACGCACGCGCGTCAAATATCTTTGGAAGTGGCAGTTCACTCGGTACGACCCAAATACCAGCAATTGCATCCCAATTGCACGTACACCCAGCGGTAGCTCTTTGTGTTGACTGGGGAAGGAGTTGATGCCAATCTCCGACACATTTCAAACCAAAATGAACGCTGTCCTTCTCAAAGTATGACAGTAGAGCTTTCGTGGCAATCGCATCACGGGTTTCTTGCTCCAGTGACCGCGAACAACTCAACAACAAGCTATTGGCGTCTTGTGGGAGCAGCAACGGAGCGAGGTGTGAATGGACAAGCGTGACCAAATCGGAAAACGCAACGGAGGCCCCGCCGCCTGCCTTCATTACCGCGGCGGTAGTTTGTCTGGTCCTTCTCCCGGAAGGTCGACCGATCTGCTGTCGTGCTGTAGCAGCTTGGCGCTTTTGCCCACGGGCCATCTTGTCGCGGGGCTGGGAACTACTTCGAAGTACTTCCTCCGAGTGAAAATGATTGGGATATTTAAGCAGCGTCTTTATTAACTAGTACAGGTTCTCACTTTCTAAAGGTATAACCACCTGTAAACTTTACAGTGTAAAGTCACAATATACTACAGTAGTACTACAGTAGTATTGGCACGTTGATGACGTTAGGTACATCACATAAAATCATAGAGGCTACGTTTGTCGTGCGACCGCTGCGATAAACATTGTCTTGGGAACGAAGCGCTTGCTTCGACGATGTCACTGCGGTGCTTCCTGGTCAAGAAGAAGCAGGTATGTGCGACCGTCAGCGTCCTCGTTGAACCCCTTCTCTTCGATATGCACCACGTCGTGCATTCCCTTATGAAGTACTTTTAGTATTTGTAGTTGTTCAAAATGAAACTGAGAGGCGACGAAGCTCTCTAATCTTCTTCTATCAACTGATGGAGCTAGACCAGATATTCTCCACACAGGAAGTCAGGAGTTGCCTTAGTTTGTCTGGTTCCACTTCCTGACCTATGTGCTGGCACGGGCCATCTTTGCAGGAATATCCTTGTGACTAATACCACTTGCACTAAAAAAAAACTTCCAGTTGTTCTTTTTTAAATGCCCAACTGAAAGTAAATGATAACTCACGAACATTAATCATGGATAACAGAGTGTGCTATCACAGCATTTTACAACAACGGCATGGAAGAGCGATTGATATTTGCGGCGTCATGCACGGAATTGAGGAGAAAACAAACAGGAGCACCATGACAAAAGGAAATGGAGCGTGGCATATTTCTTCATGTCCGGTCGCTAACCTTGATCCGCCAGGTTGAAGTATTCAACAGGAACATATGCGTTCGCCACCCACTGTTCTGCAGCACTTGGTGGAAGAGCGGGAAGTCCGCCGTCATCTTACGAAGCGTAGATTCGAGCAGTGGCTGGTGCGTGATGGTACCACTGCTTGAGGACGGAGGTGGCGACGCAGTAGGGGGAACCGAGGCCAGAGCCTGAAGCACCAGTACTGCCTGGAAGAATGCACGCAACTCGTCTTTGGGCTTTGCTTCCGCCTGGAACATGACGTGCACTTGGTCTCCTACTACAGTCAGTAGGTAGGTTTCGTCCCTGTAGCAAAAGAAAAAAAAAACATTAGCAAAACTTTCAGCCCCCAACACAGGAAAGTGCACCGGGGATATACCAACGCACCCGTAAATTTGCAGCAGTCGGTCAAGGTCTGTCGATGTCGGGACGGCCTGGTGTAGCTCTGCCCCCATGATCAGATGGCTAGTCACCGGCAGTACAGGGTCCTTGAAAATCGTCTCTTCCTGGTTGACGCTGCGAACGGAATACTGCACCGACATCCAACGAGAAAACATAAGCACAGTCACATCATTTTCAACCATGAGTTCACTTACACGCTCACTATGATCGGCGACATTTTCCTTGCCAGGGTTGTTGCCGGATGCGAGGAACCTCTGCACGAGGATGAGTCCGCGCGAGCAGTTGACCGTGGGAATGCAGAGGCACGACACGGCGTTGTAGTTGGCGTACACGTGTATGACTGTGAGCAGCAGGAAGGCGACCCAGACAGCCTGCGGCGACGAGTTGACGGCGTTGGCGAAGTACATGCCGAACACGAGCCCGAAGAGCTTGACGGCCGTCTCCTGCGATCCCTCCTTAGCGGCGCAGTCGGCCATGTTGTCCTTCTTGGCGAAGTGCGTCATGAGCGAGGAGCGCGTGGCGCCGGCGGCCACGCCGCACATGGTTTTGCACACGCTCGAGACGCACAGCACCTCCGTGACGAGCGTGGGGAAGTAGGGCGCCACCATGTCGAGCGTGAGCCCCACGTCGTTGATGACGTCGGCGAAGAGCCGCCAGCGCTTGACGTTCACGTCGAACTTGGGGCCCACGAGGTAGGCGAAGGTGAGGCCGCCGATCATGCCCGAGCCGTCGCGCAGCACCCACTGCAGCGCTGCGGCCAGCGGCGTGGCCTTGTCGTCGCCCACGCCCACGCTCTGCAGCACGGACTGAGTGGCCAGCACGCCGCGCAGGTAGCTGCACATGGCCTGCAGCGTGTCCCAGCACTGGAAGCTCAGGTAGTCCTCGCTCACGCTGTCCGGGTAGCCCGCGGGCAGGAACATCTCTTGCAGCTCCCGGCTCAGCCCCGCGAGCGTCAGGCAGCCGGCGGCCGAGCGCGCGCGCCCCGAGCCCGACGACAGCAGCTGCTCGCCCTGCTGCACGTAGCGGCGCGGCGCCTCGCTCGCGCACACGGGGCGCG